>VZRV01007601.1:2486382-2749555 GCA_013398115.1 Falcunculus frontatus | reverse complement strand
CCGGGGTAGGGAAGGAGCGGTGGCGCGGCGGGGTTGGCCCGGGCCGGCGGGGACCGTGACACTTGTGCCCGGCGAGCCGGGCTCGCCCCGCCCCCGGCGGGGACAGCGCTTAAGGGCGAGTGGGGCGGCGGGCGGGGGCGCCGCTCCCCCGGAACCGGAGCTGCCTGCCTGTGTGTACCCACCTGTGTGTGCCCGCCTGCCTGTGTCAGCCTGTGTGTCCCGCCTGTGTGTCCCACCTGTATGTCCCGCCTGTGTGTCCCACCTGTGTGTGCCCGCCTGTGCCCGCGGAGCGCGGGGAGCCGCGCAGGGAGGTTGCGGTGCGCGGCTCCGTTTGAGAACTTCGCCGGCCGCGCTCCGTTGAGCGCTCCCGAACAGTAGAGGTGCCTCTGGCTCCGGCGTGCCCCGTTCCCGATGTAGCTCAGTAACCAAGAGGCTTCAGCGGCAGTTTGTAGTACGGGTTATTAACGCCTGCCGTTTTTCCCCCTACCTTTCTTTTTTTTTTTTTTTTTCCCCTGCCTGGGTAAGTTTTGCTATTAGGAATGTCCTTGGACTAGAGATGGGAGATAAACTGTAAAGTAACTTGAAGAATTGGTTTCTGAATTACGGCGCGTCTAATTGCAAAGTTTGTGCTTCAGCGAGGGCACTGGGAAGTTGAAGGCTTCAGTGCTGGTTAGGTTAAAGCTTTGAAACATAAAGGTGTGGGAGAAGAATTGTTTAGAAGATGCTAAGACATTATTTTGAGAATAAATGCTTAAAACCGGAGTGTGATTATGATCTCTAAATGCTCCAGTTTGAGTATTTCACTTTTGACTGTGGCTGGGCTGGTTAAATACTGTCATTTTAGGAGCTTGTTGCAAAAACGTTTTTTTAGTGTAGGTTAACCACCTGAATTGTTTGTATTGTTTCTCCTACTATCTGTACATAGCCATTATATATTTTTAACGTTATTTTGTATATATTACGCATGCAGAGACTCTAAATTTCCTGTAGGCTATATTTGCATTGTGTAATGCATGCAGATAATTGTTTTACCCTGTGAGTGATGGGCTTAAAATGTGATGCCATATCATATCACTACAGAAAACCAGAAAATTAGATTTGTACCACAGACTAATATTATGGAATTTCTGCTTCAAATGCCATTTGAACCGTGGTATGCCTTTACAGCGTTGTGTATATTTGTTTTTAATATTGCAGATGCCTTTTGATTGCATGACTGCTGAAATGCTTTGAGGGCTGCGTCTCCTTTCCTAACCATGAACAGTTCAAAATCACTGGGGCTGGCTGGATTTGGAGTCTTGAAAAACACAACGTGCCCCACGGAGAAAAAGATTTCAGTTTTCTTTTCAATAATCTTCATGACGGCGGGAATTTTGTCCAACAGTCTTGCAATAGTAATTCTCATGAAGGCATACCAGAGATTCAGACAGAAATCAAAAGCCTCCTTTTTGCTTCTTGCCAGTGGTTTGGTTGTCACAGATCTCTTCGGTCACCTCATCAATGGAGCCATTGCAGTGTTTGTGTATGCATCAGACAAAGACTGGATTCGATTTAACCAGTCCAACATTCTCTGCAGTGTTTTTGGCATCTGCATGGTTTTCTTTGGTTTGTGCCCGCTCTTCCTGGGCAGTGTGATGGCCGTTGAACGGTGCATTGGAGTCACTAAGCCAATATTTCACTCTACAAAAATGACTTCTAGACATGTGAAAATGATGTTGAGTATGGTATGTCTGTTTGCTGTTCTTATAGCTTTGCTGCCTATTCTTAGGTTTAGAGCCTACCAAATTCAAGCATCGAGGACCTGGTGCTTCTATAAAACAGAACATGTTGAGGACTGGGAAGACAGATTTTATCTCTTACTTTTTTCTTGCCTTGGGTTCCTGGCCCTTGCTATTTCATTCCTGTGCAATGCTGTCACAGGAATTACCCTCTTAAGAGTCAAATTTAAAAGTCAACAAAGACAAGGCAGATCTCATCATTTTGAAATGATCATTCAGCTCTTGGCTATAATGTGTGTTTCTTGCATTTGCTGGAGTCCATTCCTGGTAAGAGCCTAATGTGTTTGCCAATGTTTAATGCACATCACTGTATAAAAGTTATACTTTTTTATCTCCAGGTTTTAAAGCACTTAAACTGTGATAAGAGCTCCACTTGCTCAATGATATTAATTTTATAGCATGTTGCCCATAATGTATGTACCTATGCATCTATAAAAAACAGGTATTCTCCACTTCTGATCAATATTACACTATGCTAATTGTATAGAGATTGTGAGGACTGTGATTCCAGTCTTGTAAAGCAGACAGTGATAGCAGAATCATAGCTAGAATCATTCAGAACAAATATTGAGCTCTTCCAAAAATTCAGTGAAATCTAGGATTGGGAAGTCTTTTTACTCTGCCCAGTGTAAATAATTCTTTTTATTTATGGCAGTCTGATTGCTGTTATTTTAACAGTTTGCTGCTACTTGTGAGCTGTGTTAGGGCAGATGACAGTTAAGAACCTAAAAATCCTCCCTCCATTAACAGGGTGTTAAGGGCTTTCCTTTAGAGTCGTGTTGACAAGCAGTGGTTAGCGGTGGGTTGAAATCAACAGTGGGTTTAGACTTAAGGAAGCTGGGTTTGTAATGTGGGCAGATGAGCAGCAGAGCTGCTGTGGGCGGGTGGTGTAGGACTGTCCCTGCTGTGACTCCCAGAGGGTCAGTGCCACTGCTGTTAGCACCTGCTCTGTCGTTGAGCAGGACCAAAGGAAGTGGGATTGCGATATGGGAAAGAATTTGACAGATCCTATTGTATCATGGCATTATAAAGCTGATATTAGCTATGTCTCCTTTTAGTGTTGTAAACCTGTCTGAAGAAATTTAGTTTTTTTGCTAGGGTCAGAGGGTTTAAATCACAAGCCATATGAAATCTTAATTTCTTCCCTAGGAACAGGGTCCTGTAGTTTTCCAGTGATATAAATGAGGGGCAATTTTGGTTTGAGGTAACAAATACCGACATTTAAGTCTGAGATGTGTATCAGATCCAGCTATATCTCATCTGCTCACTGCTTATGGTAGAGTCTAAAGTTACTTGAGTTCTGAATTAGATACTAATACTAGCCTAGCTGCAGCAGTTTGGTGTATCTGGCAGGTAGCATTTAATTTATCCAGCACTGCAGGCTTCAAGGAGAAAGTCTGGATATAAATGTCTGCAATCACTGAAATGCACAAAAACCTCTTTCACTTCTGTTCAAATCACAGAGAATTTTTCTAGTCCTGCTCTGCAGCATAGTTTAAATTCATGTTGGCTTCTGTCAGTGTTGTGGCTGTAGTGTGTGGAGCATAAACAAAGTTGTCAAAGCCCTACAGCAAGTTTTGTAGGGAACTTCTTTACAGTTACTTCAGACACCATCTGAAGTTTGGGGCAAGCCACAGAATGGTTTTCAAGAAAAGCATCTCAGGTGATGGCTTTACTTTCCATGAAAAAGCAGCATTATTATCCTCTGGTGACATTTATTTTCATTTAAAATAATTGTTCTTAAAAGTAGGGATTAATTTGGTTTTTTAAAACCCTTGGGTGTCAGAAGAACTACAAACTTCTTTAGTTCAACAGATACTTCATTTATTTAACACATTAAGGAACACTAAATTGCAGCTGCTATGGTTGTTCTTTTAGTGTTGGTCATTTTGTTATGCCATTGAATTTTAATATTGCTATATATTGAATATATATAAAATTATAATTTTAGAAATCATGGCAATCTAATTTATTCACAGCACTACTTTTGTTAAAGTATTTAACTTCATCTAAGTTGTAGTTGAAGACGAATTATTATTATAGAAGGAAATTTTTTTCAGACCCTTTTTAGAGTTTGGTGTTTGTATCAGCTTATAATCCAGGCCAGTGAATGACTTCTTGCTTAATTTTGTACTTGGTATTTTTTGTGACTGTGTTGCAGAGGGGAGCTGGTACTCAAGGATTTCTGGTTCACAGGGTGGCAAATCTGCTGGGTGCTTTCTGTCTGATCCAGGCTTGTGATGCTTTGCCTCTGGATCTCTTTTGAAGTGAGATGAGCCAAACTTACACCATAATCATTCTGGCGTTACGGAAAATAGTTCTGCAATATGGACAAATTTAGGTTAGAAAGGAAGAGTTTAAAAAAAAAAAAGGTAGGTGCTAGATGGGACTAAATTCTTGGAACAAAGTTTCAAGGAAGTGAACAATTACTGTTTTAGCCAGAGAGTTTCACTCGGAAATGCAGTGGGATGGGGTCTTTTATAGGTGTTTCCTTTCTTAGCTGTTAGGATTGTAGAGTTTATATCAGTTAATTTGCTGATTTATTTGCCCATTCCTTGTGTTGATAGCAACAGAAAACAAATGGAATTACAAGTGTGGTGTTAATTTAGTAAGATTTTTTGGCCTGCAGTTGAATAAAGTTTCGTCAGGAATGTACTGCTCAAGTGCTACATTAAAGTGATCCAGGGTTTATCAAATTGTATGCTTTATGATTAATTGCTGATTCAAACTTATTTGTCTGATATGTCTGAAAGGTCTCAGGGCTTTTAATTTGTGAAAAGAATGGTTTACATTTTTTAATATAATCAGCATATACCAAAATAAGTATTTCTTGACATAAATATAAGCAGGTGTTCATAGGTGAAATTATCTGGAAAGGGACATAAATACACGCTTGTTCTGCAATCATTTGCTTCTTTACTTTTTTTTCTCCAAGCTAAATCTAAAAGTCAGAATTTGAAGTCTAGCCTTTGACTTGTGAGTTCTACCTATGTTCTCTATCCCAAAGAGTATACAGAACAAAATGTTTTGTGAGAGTCAATTGCCTCAAAGTAAACCAAAGCGATTAGAAACCAAACAAACTTCTGGAAGAGAAAGTGGAGGAAGGCAATGCATTTTATACCATATGTGGTTTGCAGGTGCAAGAGTTTGGATTCATTTGTGTGATTCCCCATCTGATGGGGGGTTTACTTTGTTTATTTCCTTTCTGTTTTCGATCTAGTCTGCTATGTCCATTGACATATGTGTATGGCTATCTTAACCAAGTCTATACAAGACTGTAATCCAACTGCAGATTTACTTCACTATTCGATTTTAAATTAATTTTATTTCTTTTCCAAGTGGAGTTAATATTCAGACCTTGTCACTGTCCTGTGATAATATCACTTTCAGATGTCATTAGAGTCACAAGACCCTGGATTGTCCTTTGTGGTGTCTGGTGTGGAACTGAGCTTGACTTCTGCATTTGCTCGGTGGTCGTGCAGTTGTTTTGATGCCTATTTATATGTATGTGTAAATGTATTTATAACTAACACTTAATATTATAAATAATAATATATAGTATTGTAATCAATCACCACCTCTGTCTTAAGATGCCTGAAGATCTGAAGTGTTTTTCAAAAGCAGAGCTCATGGCATGGCTCTTGTGGAGCTCTGCTGGGAGCTCTTGGACAGGGACCTCCTTCTGATTTCATTTTTTCCTTTTGATTTCGTTCCCAAAGATCCATCTCATCGGTTTTTCAAAAATAAGCAGCTTTTCCAAGTTTTCCGCCACCGTGACAGAATCTTTCCTTAAAGAAGTATGGGAATGAGAGGTGCTCCCTGCTCCTTCCCTTATGGGGGAGCACTCTTTTTTGAGGAGAGTGAGAGAAAATTCACAAAAAACCCCAAACAAGTGAAATTCATGAGTTTTATAATAATGTATGTTGTCAATGAGTTGTAGAGGCACATTTGTTCTGACAGTTCAAATAATTTTGCTTTGTGATGGGTAATTCCAGGTAAATATGTTCTGAAGTTTGTAACATCATCTTCTCTGTATCGTTCTCATCCTTGCAAGAGCCTTAGCCCTTTGCTAAGGGTATGTCAATTTTGCTGGATGAATTTGGTCCCCAGGGGTTGGATTCCCAAAGCAAATAGTTGGGCGGGAGCATTTTGTGACAAGCACCTCTGATGAAATACATTGTTATATAAAGCTGGTTTTTGGCTGTGACTTGACATCTGGCGTGTCATGAAACAGCTTGGTTTGGAGCTGTGTTTGTATGAGCAAATTCTGACATCGGTATGTCGTATTCTGTAGGACTCAAGGGATAAACATCTTATAAAATCTGTTTTTTTGGAGTAGCAAAGAGAACTGCCTGTAACTATGGACAGGAGAGATTTATTTCAGAGCGAATTTATTTACAGGAACAAGTTATGATCCGGAGAAATTTCTAAACTTTTTCATGTGTGAAACACAGCCTGAGAAAAATACTTTTACATTCAAATTATTCTGTTAAGATCTTTTTCCATGCAGTTAACTGATTAATTTCATTCCAGCCTTACCTCCCCTCTACTGCAGAAAATAGCCATTCCTGTTTTTTTTGGAAAGAGCTCTGTTTATTTCATATGAATAAATCAACTCTTATTCAGTTGCTTTTTTTACTGCTTAGATTAATTTTTATCAGTCCCTTCTCACGTAATCTCTTTCCAGTTTGTTATGCTAATTGTGTCTCTCTGAACTTGCTCTGACTTTTTCTTGTCCTTAGATTGTCTCACGCAGTGAGGCTTGATGGCTGCTTTTCCTGCACCTAGGGCTTGAAATTTACTGAATCACTTCAACTCAGAAGCTGCTGGTGCTGGTCTGAGTGGTCCTTTCAGAGGATGTGTTCTCGAGCTGGTGAGAAGGGCAGTGATGTACTAGCGGGGAAGCTTTTGTTGGAATACCCTTACCCCATCCCACCCTAGTTGCTCCATCAGCTGTTTTGGGTGCAGAGACAGGCTCATGGTTGGTGTGTGCTGAAGGAGGTCAGTTTGTTGCAGGTTTTGCTGAAGGAGATCAGTTTGTTGCAGGTTTTACACTAAGTAAGTTCTGGACCACATTGTTGTGTACAGTATAAGGTAGTTTGATGTACAAGGCAATTCTCTGTGCATCTCATTTGAGTATTTTTGCATGTGTAGCCATGTATACACTTTGCCAGGAGCTCATATCTGTGTTTCTCTTGAAATCTCTCCCTCCATTCTTGTTTTCTGTCTTCTTTAATAAGCTGGTAGTTTATATGTCTGTTGCACTACCTTATGCTTATATGTGCAATGGGCATCATGTATATGGGCTTGTTGCTTTATTAATGCTGTTTGTATGCCTTCATTGCTGGTTGTATCGTCCCTACAACAAAAGAGTTACTGAAAAATTTATCCCTTGTGCTCTTGTGACTGGTGATTTCTCATAATCAGGAAGTGCAGCTGAGGAGAAGCAGGGAGATGTCCCAAGGTGCAGGTCCATGCTCTGCCAGTGAGGACTCAGATCTCACGTGGGGCTGCTCTGCAGAAGCCTTTTACTGTCTTACTCTTTATTAGTCAAAGCTGCAGCCACTGTGAGCTTGTTTGGCCTGGACAGGCACTGTCAAGAGGGAGAGTGATCTTTTCTTTTGAAAAAGAATAAAAAAGGCTTTCAGTTTCCAGTCCTGTGTTTCTGAAGAGTGAAGGAGGAGATACTCTTAAATATGTTCAGCTAACCTTGCAGCTTTGAATGTTGTTGTAAACTTTCAGAGGGAAAATGACACTTACCTGTCCTTTTCAGGGCTCTGATTTTAAAGAAGATAATCAGTGATAATTACTATGCTTGCTTTGGCTTTTGCCATTGAGTTCTTGCTAGAACTCAGTTTGTCTGCTGATACCACAAAAAGGATGCGCTGTCAGCAGAGTGGTTTGTGCCGGGTCTGGGAACACCTCACGCCCTGCCTGTCGTAGGGGAGGTGACCCGCGGCAGATCTCCCGTGGGAGAACTCCTTGGACGCTGTCAGTGCATCTTTGAGGGTGGGTGCAAACCCATTTTAGGAGCCCACTGCCATCACAATGGTTTTAATAAATGAACCAATTTCATGGGGAGAGGAAAAAAAGCTTTTTGCCAGCAGCAGGCCTGCTAGATGTGCCTCTTTATCTCTAGTCCGCAGCATCAATACAGTGATAGTTTTTGTTGACTGTATGTAGTTATTTCTCTTTCAGACCTTGCTGTGTCAGAGGAGATCAGGAGTGTCAGTTTGAATGAATAAAATGCTCCCTAAATTCCTCTGAAAAGAAAAAATTCTTGAGTTGGATTGTCTTTTTGAGCTACATTAGAGAAAGAGCTCTCCCTCCTATCATGGTCCTTCGATTCCTTGCTGAGTTTGTCAATATATCCATTAACTCTGTGCAAATTCAATTACTGTTCTTGCTTGAGTTTCTCCTAGCATCTGGTAACTCGAGGTTAAATTGCTGAAAGATTACTGTGATTGCTAATATTACGGCCCAAAAGGTATTTTGAAATACATAACTCATTTTATGGGTTAAGAGGAAAGAGAGCACTGATTTTGATTGAGGTTTATGTTAGTCTCAAGACAGAAGTTTTTTTCCAGCTTAGCTTCCCTTGGAATAAGGTTTATTGAGCAGCTCAGACAATTTGAGTGTGCTTTTCTTTGTCCCCATGAAAATACTCCTGGTGAGAATTTGCACGTGTTGGCAGTGAGAGTAACAAAGTTTAATACAATCCATTTAAAAGTCCAATCCACCTATTCAGATGTGTTTCTATGATACTAGAAACCTTTGGATTAGATGTTCATACCTTTTTAAATATTGGTTGTAGAGAACTTTCTTTTATTTTGTATTCTTAAGTGGCACAGCTGCCTAATTCCACCAAGTTAGATGAGAACTGGAATGAGATTAATTTTAGACTGTACCTACCTAAAATGATACTGAATTTTAAAGGTACTGTTCTGGTGTTTAGAATTGGTCTGTTCCTATTTTAATCTTTTACAGTACATAGAGATCTTACAGGCCTTATCCTTTCTGAGAAATATGAATCATTTTAACAAAAATGTTTATAAGTGTGGGTCAGGCTGTAGTTTATCATAGAGTGCTTAGAAATTATTTGTATATATTCTGTATTTGTATATTAATTGTGGCTATATTTGTAATTCAAGTGTTTGCCTCCCTCTCACAGAAGTCAGGGAGCTGAGATACTCTTTCAACAGGACAGTGCTGGAGAAGACATGGGCAGTGGTAATGATACAAACCAGGGAAGGAAGGAGGGCTGAGATTGACATGTTGCCCTTTACCAGAGGCTTCTGGGGAAGCATAAATATAGTTTTTGTTATCTATGTTTACTTGTGCTGTTTGGAAAAATGTACGTAAAGCCTTTTCTGAAAATGCAGTGCTATCAGAATACAATAAGATTGTTTGTTTTGGAGAGAAAAAGTAGGGAAGGCAGGTTTCCAGTCATGTGAGAAAATGATATTTTCAGAATAATGTGGTTCTGGTTTTCTTTCATTATTGTTTGCTTCTTAATTTTTAAATTTAGATGCTTTATACAGAATTAAACAATGAAGATCTATAAATTGAAACACAATATTTTGTTTCAAATAGATGTCTGTGACTTTCACAGAAATTTTTTTTCAGTTTTGAAGTTGCCTTCTCAAGAAGTCACATTCTGAAAACCTCACGGAAATAAATTTGCCATTCATAACCTTTCCTTGTTTATCTCACTTGGTTAGGTTTTTGGATTCTGTGTTTGATATTCAAAAGTAAGTCACTGGCATTCATTCCGTTGTTTGATATAAGAGAATTCTTCCTATTTCCTAGTTATTACACTTATTCAGGCATTTCTTACTTGAAAATGTCATACACTGCATAACCATCTTTGGAAGATGTCATACATGGCATAACCATTTTTGGATGGTTATTTTAGGAAAGCTGTCTTTCCTCACTATCTAAACACTTTAAATGGTAAAGTTGTTGCTGGAAAATCTCAGGGAGTAGTACACTCACATGGAAAAACTCCAGAAAGTCCTTCATCCTTACCAGGTTTGATGACAGACATCAGGGTGTAATGTACATTCATATATTCCGTGAGATAATTATTATGGTGTTAATTCATAATTTGACGTGTGGCATGGTGCTTTCTAGTATAAGTTACTTGTCTCACTAGTGCTGTAGAATTTGTTAATGTCTGAGAGGAATTGCTGAGTTTCAGTTTGGGTTGCAAGCTCCCTGAGGACGGAGGTTCCCTGTGTGCCCAGTGCCCAGCAGTGCAGAACAACATCCCATCACAGCTTCTTTGGGTGTGCTTCTAGAAACAGCAGTGCTCAGGGAGCAAAACACTGCAGAAAGGGTTTACACCAGAGGTGACAGTGATGTTTTAGTAATTGTGACTCAGTCTTTGGGATTAATTTTTGTGTTGGATGAGGTGAAATAGATGAATGGTGGAATGAACTGGAGCTGCTTTGTAGGTACTGCAGCGTCTCCTCAAGGATTGCACTTACTGTCCAGGCAGAGCAGGAGTGCAGAGCAGCTCCTAAGCTTGCTCTGAGCTCTTCTGTTCAGTCAGAGCCATGTGCTGAAGGGCAGGTTTGAGTGGCTTGAGAGCTGTGCTTCTGCATGATTGCCCAAAGAAGGCTGATGATGTAAGGGATGTCCTGAACGGAGGTTTTTAAGATAATTAGGCCTCAATACTAAATTCACAGAAACCAAAGATTAGTTGTCATTGGAGAATTGGAAGTTTATGACTCCTCTCCAGCTGGTTCCCCTCCTGCTGTGCTGGACCTTTGTGCTGCCCCTCAGGAGGTTTGGGCTCCCAAAGTTACAGGAGTAGGGTAGGATGAAAAGGATGTAGTGAATCTGCTCAAGAGTAACGTTGTGACCCGTGTTATGGCTGACATCAGGACATGAGTACGTGGGGAGGAAGACTCTTGTGCTAGGAGGGATGTGGTCAGCTGTATTCCCATCTGCTTCACTGCACGGAGAAAGAGAAAGTGAAGCAGAAGGAAGGTGAGGATCCCTGTAAGTGGTAGCAATTTGTTTTAGGATTTACAATTCATTAGTGAATTGGAAATAAACTTGAATCCACGTTTTACCAGAAGCACGCATTTGCAGAAATAACAAGAAATAAATCACTTTTAAATGGAGACTTGATTTTTCTCTTCCATCCTCCTTCTTTCAGGTGATTGAGCTGCACAGCAGGCCCTTTCAATTTATTTGCCAACATAAAAGAAAAAAGTAATTGCAAATTATATATTCCAACTTGGTAGATATATTGCTGATTCATTAATCTTGATATTTCTGATCATAGCTGCTTAGTTTACTCCTCCAGAATGATACATAGAATAAGTCACTTTAACAAAGGTGATCTAAAAAGAATAACATGAAAACAATGCATCATGTCTTTTTTTGCCTTCAGTCAGATTTTTCAAACACTGTAAATCAGATAGCACCAAGTGATTGGGTTACTATGACTCCAGTCCATCTTCAACAAGGACAGGCTCACCAGGGCAGTTTTAAGTAGAAATTAGGAAAACATATCTTCATTGAAAAGGCAATCAGGCATTGGAATAGGCTGCCCAGGGAGGTGCTGGAATCACCATCCCTGGAAGTGTTCAAAAGGCATGTGGATGTGGCACTTGGGCACATGGAAAAGGTTTAGTGTTGAGCATGGTGGTGCTGGGTTAATGGTTGGCCGTAGAGGTCTCTTCCAACCTTTTCAGCCTGATCTATAGTCATGGACCTCTGCAGCTCCTCTTCCCCCAAGCTCTCTGTATATTGTCTCTTTTTTTCTGCATTCAGATGGTTCTCTTCCTCCCCAGTATCATGTGTTGTTTGTGATTCTTTCTTTGGGTATTTGTAGGGTATTAGTGACAGAACTTCTGTCACTCCTAAATAAATTAGAATATTTATTTAACCATTAAAAATGTGATTTTTTCCCCAAATGAGTGTGAAAACCGGGAAAAGCAAAGCAACAATAGAGAAGTAATAGGTCATTTCCAGGGTTTGAAGCTTTACCCAGCTGACCCTAATGGAAGAATAAATGAATCCCAAATACTTATAGTCCTTGCCTCCCTAAATACTTAAGGATGGTCCTTATTATACATATTAGAAATACTCTATTGTTTTCTGGTCCTTAAAATTGTCCTGTAAAGCTTCTCTAGCATTGCTGGGTAGAGAATATTTTAATTTTATCTATAAAACTAATTTTTTTGTGCAAGAGATTTTTTGTTATAGGCCTTGTTCTTGGGCAGGAACACATTCCTCATGCTGTGGAAACAGGTTTTCTTGTAACTTTAAAACATGTAGCTCAGGAAACAGGTTGTTTATTTGACTTTGGTATGGACACTGTGTCTTTTCATTATGAAGTGAGTCATCTACTGTTTCCAATGCTCACATCTTTTCTATCCATATCCACAGTGCTTTCCTTTCAAATGAGTTATCAATTAAGTTGTGAGAGTAATTACATGGCTGTCTGGTTGAACTAAAGTATTTCTTATTTTGATGGCAAGGAAAGGAAATAAAGAAAGAAGACTGTCAATCCAAGATAGAAATATTTGGATTATTTAAGAGAAACAAAGAGGTGACCTGGAATGTTTTATTCAAGCCCAACATGAATTTATGCTACTGCAATACTGATGCAAAATAGGTAGTGTCTAAGGGGAAAGTTGACAGAAAATAAAAACTTCATTTTCAGTTAATGTTTGCAAGTTCATGTGTACGCGCTCCCCACACCTCCCTGCTGGTAATGAAGTGAAGCAGTGAAGCAGGCCTACTTGACAATTTCATTCCTGTCAACTTCAGTGAGAAATTGCCTGGTCACAGACTAAGCTGTGTCTGAGAAAGGAATATGAGAAATATTTTTATTTGCTGTGTGAAAAACTTTGTGTTTTTACTATTTTCACAATACTTTTTGGACTTTCTATACCCCTGAGCACATTTAGCTCAACAATACCTTTAAAATGTTTATGGAATTCCTTTTTAAGCAGGGAAAATAATGAGCCAGTGGATCCACTCTTAATTTTTGGTGGCATTCTTATTTTATCACAGAAATATCCATGAGACAAAAGGAGACTCCCTTATTCTGCTGCTACTTCTCAAGGGCTGATCCTGCAAAATTTTACATAAGGAATTATTACATTTGCCCTTAAAAGTACCCTCTGGACTTTAATGTGACCGAAAGCTGGCTCATGTATTTTGTCGTCTACAATTCCTTCTTAAATTGACATTTTTTAATAGAAGCACTGTGCTCAGTTAAAATTTAATTGCTTAGCTAAGTGATCATCTGGTATATAAAAGTTGAAGATATAGTTAATGTTTTTGTTTTAGAAAGGGAAAGGAAAGCATTAGGGAAAAAACATGTTGCAGATCTAGAACATAAAAAGCATTATGTGGCATAAGTAGAACAGTGTGTGTTCTAACACTTTGATGGCAGAAGTGGTGCACTGCATATTGTTCTTGGAAGCTCTTGTTTTTAAACTGACTTGCAGAATCACATAAAAATAAAATGAAGCATACTCAGCTTTGTTGCAACAAATGCTTGGCTTGTGTATTGCAAGATCAATATAGCAATGGTGCAGGCAGTTTGCTGTCAGTGTTTCTTTTTTAATAGCTCTACTTGGGAGGTATGAAATGGTACATAAAATGTGAAAATACATGCATTTTTATTTCTTTCTCCCACTATTTTGTGAATTTATTTTCTTAAAGTCTATGTTTATAGAGTACAACAAAGTGGCATCTTGTATGATCCCTTGCCTGTTAGACCGAAGCTGCTTTTGTAACATGAAAAATGAAAGTTCCAAAAACTCTAGAAATTCAAAATAAGTGTATATTTTTTGTTTCCGTGGATTGGGACATAATCAGTAAAGTTCTGCCTTGAAACCTCTGTGGTGTAGGAGAAGGGGATTTGCACCTCAGGGTTTGACATAGGCAGTAGTGGCATATAAGTGTTCTGCAAACACTGAAAAATCCATGGACTTTCTTCCATTAATGGAAATCCTCAGAACTGCTGGTAAGGAAATCCAAAGGAAGAGGAAGAGGCTTGGGAGGATCTGCAAGGTTCCCACAGGGAAATGGAGTCCGAAGGCTGAGCTGCAGAAAACAAGAATTTCCGATATTTGTCTACTCTGCCTTCCATGTCAATCTCTTGGTGACTGGTTTTTATCCAGTTTCCTGAAGTCAAGGGTAGAACCTGGATTTAGAGCCTGTGAGGTGAAATGCATCAAAGTCGCATTTTTGTCTTACTTCTTAACTAGCTCTAAAGTCTGCTTCTTGTTTTGACTGGCTGTCCTTGAGTACTAACAGGAATGTGAGTAAGCAGCACAGCCTTTCAGCCTATTGGTTGTTCTCATGTAGATCCAATTGGAAAGCAAATTAAATTAGTGCTGTTTATGTTTCTGGAGTAGTGTGAAGTCTTGGAGCAATTTTTTTGTTTATTGTACTGAGGTTTGTCCCTAAGGGAAATGGTAATTCTCTGATGCTGTCTGCTAGGTGCAAAATTGAAGAGATCAACAATTTCAAAATGTTTTAAAAAATTTTCCATCAGACTTTCTGGATCTTGCAAAATGAGCTTTGGTTTTAATGAAGCTTAAAATTGGACAAAAAAATATGTAGAAGTTTAACGTATTGTGTCAAGTCCTTTCTTGACACAAATTTGATTTCTCTCTATATGTTTTAAAGACAGGGAATTCTCAGGTATTTTCTTAAACCAGCAGGGACTAGTATGAGTCAGAGTAACTTGATATCTTACAAGCAGATTTAAAATTTCCTTTACAGTCATGCTTTTATAGTATCTTTTCTAAAGAAAGTTTGAATTGTCATAGTTGCATCATGAGATAGTTTCTTTTTCTTTTTTTGCAAACCAGGGAGACATACTACAGCTGTCTTCACATAAACAGTGTATAAATCAGCAAAGTGCTACTTGGATTCTTACATTTCTAAGTAAGTTAGAAAATGTCATGAGTTATGTTTTTTATTTACCAGCTGGGGATTGATTTTTTGAGTCACACTGCTGAATCTGCATGAATATTAACTTTAGTTGTGGAGATCAGAAGCAGTTAGATATGGTTCAATAGTGTTGCCTCTTCCCCACTTGTGTATTGCTGGCTAGAGAAAACAGAATTCCTTTGTCATACCAACCTGCTGGACCTGCAGGGAATGGAAAAAAAGTGTTTGAATTGGTTTCCTGACTTTGAACCAATTATTGACCACTAATACTCAAATAGGAAGAAATGTTCTTTTTGTGCCCGTCGAGGTGGTCCCGCTCTCAAAAGTCCACTTGGCACTGCACCAAGTTCTGATGGCAATTTCTGAGCTGATGACTTGAACTATTTCAATGACACGAATTTCTCACACCCAGGGAGCAAATACAGTCTGTTTGCATGTTTTGCTTCAATGAAATCCTTTATTTAACAGCTGGAAGTGTATTAGTCCTTTTTGTAATTTATGGTTTCAAACTGACTTTGGAACAGTGTTTTAAGAATTTAAATTTAAATAAAACAAATCGACTGTGAAAATGTGATAGAAATAATAATTTATATTAACTTCATTCCATTCCACCCCTCTTCCACTGAAGTTTAGGTCTTGTTCTAGAAATCAGCAGATGCTTTTAGAAAGGCTCCAGGACACGGTCTCCTCGTTGGTGCAGTTGATTTCAGTTGCTTGCAGTTTTCTTACATGATTTTTCAGAAAATGTGAACTGCCTCCAGTACAGGGCAGCCTCTTTGGAGGGGTGAGAAACTCTCACTTCGTATTCAGAGACAGAGTGATGGCAACATGTCCTGCTGCTCTGCCACAAGTGTTTTAGGGGAAAAATGCTCATGCTCAGGGCTGCAGTGAGATTCTCAGTCTTTCTATATGGAAATGTCGGCCTCTCAGAACTTCAAAAAGCTGGGATATTATTTTATATTAGTTTCAGAGATATAAGAAAGAAAATATTTTTAAATTTCTGCATAATACTCTCAAAAAATGTAAGTAATATGGTTAGGAAAATCTTATTTTGTAAAACAAAATTTGTGGATAATTAGATTTTATCTTATTATTTCAAATTCAGGGACCGACAGTGAGTTGCTTAAATATATGATTGTGTATATAAGCTCTACTTGCTCGGCATGAGTTCAGATTTATTATTTTTTGTATGTCTGATGTTCAGAAGAGGCAACTGAAATGTTCCGGATGAAGCTTCTCCAAGTGTCAGAATCCATAAATTATGTATCAGTTTTCCTTGTTGTTCTGATTTACATCATGCAAATCCATAATCAAAGCAGAGGTAGTTTATGTTGAACACCAAATTAATCGATTCACTTAGAGGTGATTGCTACTAAATACAAAGGAATCTCACAAGTGTTCTAGGTAACATGAGAAAATAAGTTTTACAAAATCTGGATAGAGCTACTTATTAGCAACATCTACTGCTTGTTTTTCTGCACATGAAATTGCATTGGATTTGGCATTTATTAACTCCAGAGAATGTGAGAGAGGAAAAAGAAATGAATTTTTAAGTACATCAAGAGGCAGATTAGGAATCTGTATGTTTGTATTAAATCAAACATGCTGTATGGGATAAGGACATTGGTCTGTCGGCTCTGTTGAGCTGTCATTTGCTGCCCAGTCCTATCTGCAGAATAAGGAGTATTCTGTCTGAGTTTGTCTTGTGGTATTGGACCTCTAATAAATAAAATGTAGACTGTCCTGAAAAAACATCCCATGTGAAGCCAAAGGAGCTGTTCAAGTTTGGGTGGGCTGCTGATGTCAGAGAGGAATGTGCCCAGTGGTTGTGGGGTGAAAAGCAAATTCAGGGAACTGGCTTGTGTTTGTGTTGGCTTGGTGCTCAGACATTCCTCCTCCTCCCCACACCAGTTCCCAGCTGTGCTCCTGCCAGTCCTACCAGCTTCCTTAGCAATGTTCTGAGGGGCTTCCTTTGCTGCTCCCATAAATACTGTACAGAAACACTCGATCAAATGCTTCACCAAACAAGTTCAGTGTCCTTTTATGCATTCGCTTTGTGCCATTCAAGTTTATACTCAGATGTGGTGACCTGCAAGCTATAGGTAGGGTCTGGAAATACAGAGAAGCATTTAAAAAGAAGTAAAATAGATTTGCTAGAATACTGAGTTTTAGTTTTCTCTTCCTCATTATTATTTTTTAGTTTTTCTGTTAAGTTTTTTTTCAGTGCATCTTTTTGAAACTACAACCCTGCACTTGGACAGACTGACCCTACCTCTCATTGCCCAATAAATCAGTGTACTCACAGCATCAGTTGTAAAATATCGCGTTTCTTAGTTAAATAGCTACAGCGCTTTAAAGGCTTTGGAGTGTTTCATCTTTCTACCAAAAAAGTCTTCATGTGGTTTTAACATTAATAACAGGGAGAGATAATTTACCATCTTCTGGCAGATTCCTGGCTTGGCAGATCAGGCTTTTTTCACACAGGAACTTAAGTTACAAACCCCCAGTGGCAGCCAGCCTGTAAAGGAGGTCTGTGCAGGGCAGGAGTCCCGGTGGCCTGAGTTTCACTGGGGCTGTGTCCCATAGCCCAGCTCGTTGCTCTGCAGAGCAGGGACACCAGAGCCACAGCTTGCTGGGCTGGTGTAGCCCTTGGGTGTCCTCTGCTAGATGCTGTCCCGCTGAGCTGTTCTGGAATTCCACCATGCAGAATTATTGGCTCTGGTAGTGTTGTTGCTGGTGGAGGTCTGTGCATGTGCAGCGCCTCCAGAGGTGAATGAAACCATCTGTGTCTCCACTGACAAGTGGAGGGGTATCAGTGGCTTTTGTCACCATGGCTTAAATTTCCCTTCAGACCTCTAAATCCTCTGGTGTCAAATTGTGTTCTGCTGCAGCATAAAATATGTGAATCTTCTTGTTGAAATCAAGGTACTGTGTTCCTCATGAAGCCTTTAGGAAAATGTGGAAAAATAAATAGCTTTTATAAAAATGTGCTGACCTACAAGTGGATTCTGTCCTTAAGAAATCCATTTCTGGAACAGTCTTGGCATGCTTTGTTAGATCAAATTCTGGATTAAGTTTTTGCTTGTTGCTCAGATCAATCCCTGGTTGCTGTCCTCTGCTCAAAGTTCAGCAGAAGTAATTCAGCAGAGGCACATGTATGTCCTTTGTAAAACATTAGAGGATTTCCTGGGCTG
This sequence comes from Falcunculus frontatus, assembly GCA_013398115.1. Lineage (NCBI taxonomy): Eukaryota > Metazoa > Chordata > Aves > Passeriformes > Falcunculus > Falcunculus frontatus. The sequence goes on along the minus strand of VZRV01007601.1, from coordinate 2,731,653 downwards.
ATGAATGTTATATGCCTGAAAGTATTTACATTGCGATTTGGGATGCACTGATGCTGTGAAGGTGTGAAGATTAGAGACAGTGTTGAAAGGATTTCACTCCTTTACATGCTCTCTTGGTATATTTTTAATATACAGTTTTAAAATACTTGATTTTCAGGTAATTTAAGTGCTCTCTTGGTATATTTTTTGATGCATAATTCTAAAATACTCCCGTTTCAGGTGACAATGGCCAGAATTGGGATTAACGAGGGTCGCTCGAAGGAGACCTGTGAAACGATACTTTTTGCTCTCCGAATGGCCACGTGGAATCAGATTTTAGATCCCTGGGTGTACATTCTTCTCCGGAAGGCTGTTCTTAAAAACCTGTACAAGATCACAAGTGGATGTTGTGGTGTGCACGTCATAAACTTACACATGTGGGAACTCAGCTCCATCAAGAATTCTCTGAAGGTTGCAGCAATATCAGAGTCACCAGTAAGTTCCAAACAGATAAACCAACAGCCTCTCAGCTCTATGGGACAATAAAGTTTAACTCAGTCTGTGAAGAGATGGTGGAGGAAATGCTCCTACATGGGCAGTACCTTAAAATGAGTTCCAAGGCTCAGTGGTTTGGCATTTGTTTTAAGTTGTGAGTGGTTTGCTGTTGTTGCTTACCAGTTTGATATTGCTGCTCCAAAAGATGCCCTTGAATGTTTTAATTCACTTTAGAATACATCCCTTCCAAAACTGTTAGTGGAATATTAAATCATCTATATTTTTCCCTTCCATGTACTAAGGTGAAGAGGGCTCCTTATAACACTCCCCACCAAACCTTTCACCTTAACAGACTGCTTACTAGTGCAAAAGTGATCTCCAGGGTGATTTTTAAAAGGGGTAGATTTTTTCTACCAGAGATACCCCCAGATCCTTTACAGAGTCACTGTTTTCTAGAATAAAGTCAAGCATCCTTTCCATAAGGGTATATGCTTCTAGGCATTGAATTTACCAATTGTATGTATAAAAGACATTTTACTTATGCCCGGTTTATTAAATGATCCACTTTGCTTGGTTCATTGACTTGACCTCCTAATTATTTACTGTTCAGTGAATTTTTGGGAGAGCTGCAAACTTCATCAGCGTTAGTGTTCCTTTCAAACCACTGACAAAACCTGAGGTTCCCTGTGGGAACACAAAAGCTCAGCTTCTTTATAGTTATGTTTTGAGATGTATTGGTGAGCTTTTAGTCCTTTCAACACATTTTGTTGAAACTAACAGGCATAAAGCAGTGGTTAGTCTGTGAAAATAGAGTTTTTCCCTCCTTCCCAAACTGAAGGATGACTCTGGAAGCGTTCCCCTAGTGCATGTACTGAAATACTCATGTGGTGCATCGGCTTCATTTGTAAAAAGTCACGTGTGTGTCGTGAAAATCTGTGTGACCAAATGAGCACCTCTGCAGGGAACTGCTTTGGGAGCAGGGTTTTGTTTGTGAAAGCAAACAGAATGCTCAGTTTTTGCAGGGTCTGTGTCTGAAGAGCTGGGAGCATTCAATATATTTGAAGGTACCAGAAAATTTTCAGGACAGCTTCACACAGAAGGCCCTTCACCTTTAATGCTGCTAAAAGAAGCTTTGGTTTTTGTGACTGTGTGCTATTCAGCCAAAAATGAGAGATACTGTTTTAAGACAGTTCTATGTAATTTTTACCTACTTAACTTCAAATAACTACCTTAGTGAAGTGTTGGTATATTTGAACAAAGTAGTTAAAAACAGATTCACTAAGAAGACAGTCTGAGGGACCAAAACTATTCACGAAGTACAAATTAATGTTGTATGTGAGAATAGTTTATAAGTCAGCAAATGAAAACCCGAAAGGTTTAAGTATTTCTTTTTAAAACATTTTTTTTAAGCTATTTCCTTTTTGTTTTAAAAAGGTGGAAAAACAAGTGGGTTAAATAACCCTGTAATGAAATGGCTTCATTTACCCTAAAGAATTTCTGTATGTGATTTTTTTTTTCAGTTATAGGGCTGATAAACTGTGGACAGATTTGATGCTGGTATAAGTTCTGCACTGTTGCTTCCCGTGAGTTCTACTGAAATCTGGAAGCATTCAGTTAGTGCTCAACTTGGCTTTTTCATTTTGTAGAATGTGATGTCAGTGTATCTGTTGACATAAATTATTTGTTCCTTACGGAAGATTGTTGTTTTAGCAGCTGCAAAATAATGTTGGTCCGTAAATTGTTGAGATATTTGATCGGTGAATGAAGCTTGAAAATGTTCCATTTTGTTATGTGAATAAATGTAGCTTGTGTAGTTCATTCTGGTTGGCTTGTAAAACAACAAAGCAAAGTTTATATGTATATGTGATTTCTTATATTTTGTGTACTAGTACACATTGAATGTAAATTGCAAAGCCTCATTAAAGTTATCTAACTGTATCCTGAGAGTTATGGTGTTTTTGTGTAACAAAAGGATCCCAAGTTATTACAAATAATCCTTATGACAAAAAACCTCACACTGGATTCAAGCCAACCACTACCATTCCCATGTGTGCTCTCAGTTGAGAAGGCAGAGAGGAGGCCAATGAGAGTTCAGATAAGAGGTACCAGTATTTGTACACGGCTGAGCACGAGCAGCCCAGGGCAGTTGGTGGTCTGAGGTAGACAAGGTCACATTCTGATGACTCATGCTTCGAAAATGCAAATAAAAACAGAACTGAGGCAGTTTAGTGCTTGGGATGAAAGTATTCTTATCCAAATATCTGCTTGTGTTTCACATACACTGTGAATCCCGAAAAAAAAGTGAGTTTTGCTGTTAATATTTTGCCTTCCTCAGTGATGTGAGAACCTGCAGACGCAGCTCAGGATACAGTCACCCAAGGATCTGTTACCGCTGAAAGTGACTGGATTATGATTTCATTTCATTTCATCTCACAGAAGAGCCAGCAACGTGCTGTGTTGTATGATTAGCGAGTTACATGTTTTATGGAATATGAGATTATTAAAGAACCAGTGGGATGGCTTAACATTAGGATCTGAGTATTGCCCAGGCAGGGAGCAAAGGACAGGCAGCTTAGCTATGTGCTGATGATCTCTTTAGAGGCTGGCTAACGATGTGAGCAGTCATGAGCTGCCTATTTACTGCTGGCAATAATTAGTGCCTCCAGAGCAGACAGGGGCAGTAAGTGCTCTGGTGGGAAGAAAGTGAATCTCGTTTCTGACTAATGACTGAGGAAATCCTCAGGGTGGGAGAATATTTTAATCTAATTGGGATTTTAAGCAATGGCAGGCTATATAAGGAGGCACGTTATCCTAAAATGAGGTCCTAGCCTGGGCTGAATCAACGTGCTGAAGGAAAGAAACCATCAGTAACCAGCTGCTCGTCACAGGGATTATGCAAATACCTGTGGTTTGTTACCTGGATACAAAGATGAAGAGCAAGGTTCAAGGTCTTTTAGATGTGATTCTTGAGACAAATGGTCCACCTTGTGTGTTTATTTTCAGATATCTGTATATTAAGTGTTTTTATTAGTTTAGTCTAATACATTAGCAACAATTTCGGGAATAGCAATATTCCAGTACCAGTTCTGTAGCCATGGTGATACTTTAGGACAAGATGTTGGGACCTTTCAGATGTGCCTTACCTGCTAATGCACTGCTCCGGGATGTTACAGGTAGCACAGCGCTTCACTGAGTGGTGGCATAGATTGGAATGAGATTTGATTTTCTTGGGAAAAGTGCTCAAATGCCAAGGGAATTTACAATGCCAATGGCAACTTTTATTGCTTCCTTGAAAAGCCCCAGATGCTTTTCGATTTTAACTTCTGCAATCTGCCACCATTAAAAGTGGTAAAACTGGTCTTGAATTTCAGCAATCAATGAGGGAAGTATTTATTCCTTGAACACTGCTGAGTGTCAGTTAATTTTGATACTTACTTAGGAAATTTTAAAATACTAATAGTGTAATGCTGTTTCAAAAGTGAGACAAAAGAGGGCCTGTTTAAAATGCATTTTGTGTTCTTGAGGTAACCCCAAGTTTACTACTATGGTGAGGAATAGCTGCAAGGAAAAAACCCAGTCATGATTTCCAGTACCCCTTGGCCATCAGCTCGTATTGAGGGTATATCTCAGGTGGAAGATATTGCCCATTAGAGCTGTGTTGATTGGTTCAGTAAAAACATGTTTTGTATTCTCATAAAAATGACTTTTTAAAGGTGTGTTGCTCCTTACCAGTGGCTGCAGCAATGTCGGGAGTGGTGGTGACAGGTGTCATGTGTCTCACAGGTTCTTGTCTTGGACACTGGAGCTGGGCAAACAATGGGTACAGTGTCATATTTGATTCTCTGCAAGGAACAGCCACTATCACAGCTTGCATTCTGGTGACCATTAATACATCCGGTTGGATAATTTGGAGGCAGATCTTTTTGTGTTCTAAACAGAGCAATTCAGACTATCAAGTAAACTACTCTCTCTACACCAAAATGTTTGCTGTTGATTTTGCTCAGTTGTTTGGGACACCATGCCCTTGGTGGGAGGAGGTCAGGCTAGTGAGCAGGACCTACACTTGCTTATCATTAGAGATCCTTAAATGTAATTCACAGATTCTTTAACTCATACTTTCTTCAGGCGTTTCCAAGCTTTCCTGGTTATTTAATCAGGTCTCAATTTTTTTGGTGAAGGCTGAAAGGCAATGACAGTTGCAGGCCTTTATCATCTGTTATTGGTTTGTCCTTGGTAAGTAGTAATCCATACTTTTTCTGGTTTTCAGTTCACTTTAACAGTGTCTGGGAAATCAAAACAGATTTGGAGTTTGAACCTTTTGTAACTGGTGCTCTGCTTTAATGCAGATGGATGCAATACACATATGTGGTCCACAGTTTCTGGCTCAAGTGTCTTGAATGCTATCTCTAAGTACAAAGTTAGGGTTTTTTTGGTTTTTTTTCTCTCTTAAGGGATGCCATAGGAAAAAGTTCCATCCAGCTCTGGAGAAATGTAGAAGTGATTTATGTTTAGAAGAGGTAGGCAGTGCAATCGAGGAATAGATCTGCTGGCGGAAACAGGGATTTGAGCAGAGAGCCTGAAAATTGTGCAAGCCCTAAACCATTAGGTTCTTACTCAGTACAATTTATTCATAAGAAACAGAAAACAAACAAACATAATATTTGCAGCTAGTTACAGGAAGAATTAATAACCCAAAAATGCCAAGGGTCAAGTCAATCACAACTGTGTGCTGTAATAGATCTGACCCTCCTCGTGTGGGGGAAAGGCTTCCTGTAAACACTTCAGCAACTCCAAGTGATGATGCTTTAAGAACAGCCCTATTTACTTCACTTGTCCCTTTTTACTGCCTCCTGTAAACAAAATGACGTCTGAAGTGATCGGACAATGGTTAGATATTAAAAATATAATTTCAAATGCAATTTAAAAAATTGTTTATAATTAGGATAAGTTAAAGAGTGACATAGATATACGAAAGACTTGGTTTCTTAGCAACACATTCATGGACTCTTTAAAAAAAAGTCCTGTGGTTGCAGGAATGTAAACATGTATCTATCTAGCTGTTTAATTTCAGCACCATGGTTGCAAAATAAATACTTTCTACAGAAGTTTACAAAAATGAATCCATTTCAATTTTTAAGAAAAACCGACCTACTTTCAGTAGGAGGTTGACAAGTTAAAATACTAGAGCCAAAAAATTGTTACAGTAAAACATCTCTATGAAGCAGCTACTCTTCCCAGAAAGCTTATGTGTGTATTTACTTTCTTCTGAAGGCAGCAGCAGAAAAATACTTTAAATTCTGTTGTAAATTATAAATAAGATATTTGTAATCCAAAACAATTTCTTCATTGGATTGCATCTTTCAGTCGTATTTTTGCTTCAGACATGCTGAAGGCAGAGCTGTGTGGAAGTGAGGGCTCCAGCAGGGGAAAGTAGAACAGCCCACGCCAAAGCAGCCTGGTAGCCTAGAGTGGAAATTTGCAATGGCACTTGGACAAGTGAGAAAGTCTAAATTTAATTTCAGGACTCAAATTTATTTTTATAATTCCTGACAAGCAGTGACCTCCAGTGATTTCTAGGATGCCTTAATTTTTATCCGTGAAGTTCCCTAGGTGCCTGGAACACCACGTGCTATCTACTGCTCCTGGTCTGTGTAGCACAGGCACAAGAGGAAGATGAAGAACACAGAACTTTACTCCATGATTGAAGCAATTCAACCCCATATTCCCAAACCAGTAATTTGACATATTTCATCTCTGTTGAAGATATTCAGTTTTGTCTTTAAACTGAAAGAGGGTAGATTTAGATTAGATATTGGGAAGAAATTCTTTCCTGTGAGGGTGGTGAGTCACTGACACAGGTTGCCCAGAGAAGTTGTGGATGCCCCATCCCTGGAAGTGTTCAGGATCAGATTGGATAGGGCTCTGAGAAACCTGGTCTAATGGAAGGTGGGCAGGGGGGTTACATTTCTAAATTATTTCATGTTTCTTGCACAAATTCTCAGCCACATGTCCCAAATCAGACTTGTCATCATTGCAGCTAATTCTAATCTGCGTTTATGGTTGATAGAACAGGTTTTCTTGTTGCTGTGCTTACTTTTTGACGCACTTGTGCCTTCTGACGAAATCTTTGGTGCACTCCATATTTCTGGTAAGTGAAGTTCTTTGTGGTTACCCTTCTTCCAGCTGTGTTGCCTGCAACCATGGGACTTCAGCAGCAATCCCCTTTAGTTTCAGCTTTGAGCAGTCCAAACCAAACAACTTCTTTGACTGCACATCCTGAAACATTTAACAGAGCACATTAACATTGCTCCTTTATTGTTTTACATCATTTCCTAGAAGAGAATGGTCACTTTTCTGAGAATGTGATGGCAGTATCAAATTTTACACAATGTAAAATAAAGTATCTCCTTCAGTTGTATCTCCTCCAAATGCACCCATGTGTTACATGATCCTTTGCAAATACCTTTAACCTGGAGATACTTTTTACAGCTGTACAGCAGTCCATAGAATCCGAAACTTGCAGACTAATAGCATATGGAAGAACAATGGTAAAAGTTTTTTTGGGAAAAGCTGAAATGAAAAGCCCCACATTTTCCTTCTGAGTGATTTAGAAAATATTCTAAGGTGTCTGAATCTTACATATGGTGCCTTACTGGTCCTCTGTCTCCCTCATTTACAACCATCATGTAAGGACTTGTGTTATGCAAATAGTGAGGATTCTTGAGAAATGTAGCAAAATCTCCAAGAAAGAAATGCAATCCCTTTTAAAGTAAAATTATTTCATTAAAAAATAATTATAAACTGCATGAAGTCGATCACAGCTCATTGTTCTCCACTGCTGTCTGTTTGAAGAGTGCCAAGTCAAAACAGCTCTGGGGTGTGCTTGGTGTGCCAGAGCCACAGGTCCCTGGCACCTGCTCTTTGTGGAACCCATTCAGTGGGCGTGAGGAGGAGCTAATGGCCAGAAGGAAGGAAAGTGGTCTGGATGATTTAACCTGCAAAGCTGGATAAGCAACTCTCATGTGTCTAAAATTTGTTTATATTTTTGTACAGAAATATCAGTCACTGTGCATTAATCTTCTCTTCCAAGGAATCATTAAACCACTTGAGGGAGAGACTAATGCTTGCTGTGGTGTTTTACTGGTTCCATACCATGGAAGCAGTAAAATGATTTTTAAAGTATTTGCAACGTTTAGTATTCCTCTTGTAACCACAGTCAGAGTTCACACGGACTTTGATGGAATGGTTTTCAGTTCTAGAAGATTTGACAGAGCTGTAGCAAAACATTCATTGCTTGAAGAAATACTGATATTTTTGAAATTACTTCCTTCTACCAAATAACTTTCAACTTGACACAAGATAATTCCATAAAATATCCCTCACTGCTTCATTTCACTCCCAAATAAGTGTTCACATTTCACCATGTTTGGCTGGTGGGTTTCTGCTCTCCTAAGTGTCATCTTGGAAAACAGTTTATTTCCCAAGAGATAGTTTACATGCTTCTGGTGATCTAAAAGGAGTGCACTATATGATTTGCAAATACATAGAGGATAACCTGGTTTCTCCACGGAACCTTTGCAAGCTATTTCAAAATGTTCTGATTTCAAAGAAAGTAAAAAAAAAGCCAAGTGAAAGTTATCATCATTCATATTTTAAAAGTTACTTTTGTTCTTAAAACACTTCAGGTCATCAAGCAGGATCTCTGCTTTTTGCTAATTAAGCCGGAGTGGTTCGTTCAACTTGTGTACCTTTTCTTTATTAAGAATTATCCAACTCACTGTAACTAATTTTAGAGGATGATATTTTTACCAAGGGAAAATGAATTATTCTGACAGGGATATCCCAATAATGAACTATCATCTACTGCGTCAAAAAGCTGTACTCATTTTTGGTCAGCAGTTTGTGCTGTGTACTGTCGTGCTAGTGCTGAAATGTCAGCAGTTCATGATAAATGGTCTGAGCTTAGGGTGGTAATCTGCAGAAAAATAACATTCTGAGTCAAAGCCTTGTTACAGTTAAATGTGAGTGCTGGTGGCTCCTGCCAGTGAGTAATTAGTGTTGTAAGGTCATGCATACCATGTTTTGCTTAGTTCATTTTTCTTTCTCAGATATAAAAATTAGAAATGCCATTTTAATTTTAGAGCTGTGAATAACAGGAGACTCAGCCCAGGATGAGTGTGTCTGTGCACCACATATTTTCCGAAGAAATACAGAATTATGATAATTTTGTAGTGTAAAGGTTCAGCAGTGAAATAGATTAGGAGTTTCCAATGATATTCAGAGCAATTATTTGCATGCCTTTTGAATTTTCTAACATAGAAAAGGCTTAGGAAGTGTAAATCAAATCAAGAATCATGTCATACTATTGAAAGTACATGTCTAAGTTTGATCTCAGTGCTAGTGTGAGACTTGGATCCTGGATATGTTAATTCTAAGTGAGATCACAGAACATCTGGAAAAATCCTGGATGACAAAACCAAGCCAATAAGACTTCATAAAAGGTAAAAAAACTTTCAATTGTGGTGTTGTCTGGTATACTTGTTTTCAGAAAAATTATGCAGAGAGCAGATGGGGAAAGTTACAGCTGTAGCCGCCTTGGATTTCAAAACAGCTTTTGACAGAGCCCAGTGCCCTGGCCTGAATGGATGAGCTCAGTCCGTCTCTTCCTATCTTAACCCATATCTCCAAACAAGGAAAAAAACCTGGCTGGGGACAAGGAAAATGGTCTAAAGCCAGTTAAATGACAGTGTCCCACACATGGCAGCCGAGCCCCATCAGAGGAGTCCCTGTTTGTGACCGTGCCCCTGCCAGGAGACGAGGCCACGCGGCAGCATTTCCCATCTGTTTCATGCTGCAGAGAGACCCCAGATAAATCCCACTCGTCAGCAACCCCCACGGGCTTCCAAGTGATGCTGCAGTGGTCGGGACGTGATGCTTCAGCAGTGGCAGGATGCCGAGGAAGCCCTTTGGGGGTGGGGGACATTGCTGAGCGCAGCTGCCCTGACGTGGGAGCATCCTCGGGAGGCTGGGTGGGGCAGCAGAAAGCCCTGCCAGCCTCCGGCATCTGCAGATCCACTCTGCAACTCCCGTGGTAAGTGAAATCTCTTACTTACACTCAGCCAGGATGAGAAACGTTGGCCTAAAACTGGGATGGTTTGATGATCGTAAAAAAGGAGGAAAAAAGTCAGTCCTGTAGTAGATTTTTTTTTTAAATAGTAAAATATTTCATTTGAAATACAGTTCTGTAAGAACCTGCTACACAGAGGGCAGCTCTAGTAAGGCACTCATTCCTCAGGGAGACTCAGGCCACTTGAGAGTAATAACTAATTATAAATGTTCCTACTTACCTCAAGTCTTACTGACTATGTGCAGTCAGAACAAAGAAATTTCTCAAACAAGCCTGTGTGGAAGGTAGGGAAAGCCCTTGGGAGCAGAATAGGAATTCCTTATTTACTTGAGGCTCTTGGTTTTCCTGCCCCAGACGACTTAATAAAATCATTCTGCAATGTGGTTGGTAATTTCTTGTCAAGGAGTTCACCTGAAGTGCAGCAATGTCAGAGAGAGGTGAGTACACATGAGTAAAAAGTCTACATAAATTCAAGGGACCTTAGCATTTTCTGTGGAAAGTACTACTGCTACTTTTGTGAATTTGAAGAGAAAATAAAGAAAGTCTGGGTGACCTTGTGATGGTATTTCTTCTGTTATGTTATACCTGATAGGGGAGAAACATTCTTTTTCATTTCATTTGTTCTGAAAGTGGAACTCATTTCTGAGGAAACCTCAGGTTCTATAAATCCACATATAGTAACAGTGCCCCTTCAAACTCAGATTTATTAAATGCAAATGTTGCCCAATTTGGACTGAACCAATTATTTTTACCCACATGGAAAAACAGTGTAATTGGTAATCATAGCCTACTACCGAAGAAACCACCACCAAAGCAATCCACCAGAAAGAGGAAAAGCTACCCCTAGTACTTAATTCAGCACTCCTATTGCTAAACTGTCTTGTAACTTCTATTTTTCATCTTTCCTCTATTTTTATACCTCTTCTCCATTTTAATTGCTTTGTATTTTCTTTGTCACTGGTGGGGATTTATGGCAGGAGCAATGAGAACTGACCCTGTTACCCTTCTGGTATGCTTTTGTGTCCTAGTTCCTTCCCTCAGCTGTCCATCTATCTCTACTGCTTATCTTTGGGATGATGAAATGCTCATCTTCTCCACTGTTTTGTTCATAAGCAGCTACCAGCAAGATCAATGTACAGTGTCTTTGAGAATAAGAACTGATGTAAAAACACTGAGTTACAACAGAATAAACAAACCGAGAACTGCTATCAGTCAAATGCACATGGCAGAGGACCGAGTGTAACATGATGCAGTGTTCTTTTTACTGTACGTTCACAGTTGCTGTTCTCTCAGCCTGTCTGCTGTGCAAGTCAAGGAGTGCAAGGACAGGTATGGTGACTGTCACCTTTTTGAGAATATTTCTCTTTGGAGGGCACATGCTGGACAGAGCTAAGCCTCACCTGGGGGGGCATGAACAGCGCCTGTAGTCCCATCCCCTCACTAGGAGGGTCTGCTTGGCCAAAGGAATCCCAACAGCTTTGCTGCATTTCCCCTGCTTTTTCCACAAGGAACAGCAGTCAGAATATGAGGGGAAATGAGGACTGTGCCACTAATTAAATGACTTTTATGAGCTGTGCTCCCTAATTCCTTTTTTTCTTCCCCCCAGTATTAACAAACATTTATTACTGCTCGCAGACAAAATGAAAAATGACAGTGGTCATGCTGTAAAAATGAGTTCTCCAATGTCTTTTCAAATTGCCATAAACTCTGCTACCAGTTTAGAGTGGCTTGTTCTGATTTGGGGATGAGTTATGTTTACTGTGATGGATTCCACTGCTACTAACCCCTGATGATTCACATCACAGTCTTTCATGAGTGCCTCGTGTCTGCTCGCCTCTTTAATGCCTCAAGTAAACATGACAGTCCACAACTGCATAGCCTGCCTAAGATAAAAATAAATGTGTGAGTGGGGTTAAAACAATGATGCTCAGTAATGTCTCTTGTGCTGAGGACAGTACGTTCAAGTTTTGTCATCCAGAAGAAAAGGAGGGTCTGGGTGACTTCTTCAATTATCTTTATGAGGGAAGTTTCTGCTTATCTGGGGAAGATGCATAAGTAGACATCCCATTCCCCCTAGATGTATTACTTTATGCTAAACTTGTTCAGTATTTGCTAATAGCTCTGTATGTGGGAGGCAACATGCCACTATTCTACTCTTCACCAAAACAATTTGGGGTTGCAAGAAAAAATGCAGTCACAGAGCACAGGCTCCACAGTTTCTGCCTGTTTTTGCACCACTAAAATGTACATTTCTGCCCCTTTGTTTCACTCTGCTCAGTTTTTTTGACTGGGTAGAGCACAATATATTTATATTTAAAATAATTTTTAATTAAAAATTCCCTACAGCAGCAGAGATCTGACAAATATTTATCAAAATCTTTGCAATTACTCTAAATTTATTAATCTCTGAACAAAATCCCATATACATTAAAAAACTAATCTGACAGGTATCCTCTTGTCACAACATGACAAAATACAAAAATAGATCCTTGACTCTTTAAAATTATCCCAAGGCTGTAAATGAGCCCTTTAGAAGACTTTATTGTCTTTCATCCAACAGCAAAACAGAGATGCCTTCTTTGGGGCCCAGACTGGATGTTCTAATGCCAACATCCAAATCTTCCAGCCAGCTTCATTCCTCCAGACTGCATGTTTTCCTAATTTATTCAAAGCACTTTGCATGATAATTGTAACTAACTAGAATCTTTCGAGTTAAAAGTGTTGTGGGACTCTAAGCAGAAGGAAAAAGCTGGAATTGTGGAGTGGGTAAAAAAAGCAAGACAGAATGAGGATTTTCTTTAGGCAGCTTTAGGAGATTTTGAAAGATACTGAAAATTGTTTTTATTAAAAATCAAACTTTGTTTATTTTCAAAATATTAATAATGGGCACAAATTGCTATTCAGTCCCAAATGATTACTATATGATAAGAGTCCATGTTCACTAGAAGTTGAAAAATGTCATGTATTACTGTTTTTAATGGTCATAAAACCCTGTAGTAGATTCACTGTAGCACTCACTGTAGCACAAGTGTAAGATATTCCCTAACTATCCACATTGTTTTTTACTTGTGGGATCTTGGGATTCTCAGCAAATGTAGAATGAGACACAGAGTTCTGAAGGTACTAGTGAGAATTCCTTTTACTAACACCTAGTCCTCATTTTTTTGTATTCTATTTTAATGGAAAAAAGTTTCTTGAAATAAACTGAAAGGTGTGATACAGACTTATGTGAAGTTCAACTTCCCATTACACTTCATAATTCAGAAATGGCTAAAACACTATTTAATTTACTTCTTCCCTTATTATTTGGTGTGGAAATTCAAGTGCTGTCCTCTGTGTTTGTGCCATGATTGATTTTTAAATTTTCTTTTTATTTATGTACCAAGAAATGTGGCTTGTGATTCTCTTGAATGTTTAGGAATATATTTGGGCACTGAAGCCATGGAGACCTTTTTTAATGATGCTCACCTTATCTTAATTTCATTATTCTCAGTGAGAAGATAAAGGGATTTCCTTTCAGTTATGTGTCAGTAAATCAACGGATGCTTAATGATACAGCAGTCAAAATAGGCAAAGACGCTCACATGATTTTAATTTTTTAAATTCTATTCAAACTCAGCCACAAAAAGGCCTATGAGCTTTTATATTTGAAAAGCAAAAGTCCTGAGGAAATGGAGGGCTATGTTTTTCAGTCTCCAAAGGCCAGAGAACTTTCACATCCATCTTCAATCAAAGTAAGCTGATCTCCTTGTTACCATCACAAGCTGTGGACACTGTGTGTTATACAGTAAGTATGTGTGGTGAATAGAGCAGTATTTATCTCTCACGCCTTGAAAGGAAAACAACTTGAAATAAAAGAAAACCCCTGAAAGTAAACCAAAGGAGACCTTGGTCTCCATTGCTTAAGTTGTGTTTACTAGGGAGGGACAACCCCATTTGTGTAATAGCAGATGATAAAATTTAGAATCCAAATTGTGAGAACAATAAGGATCTAGAAGTGAATCCCTTATCTGGATGCCATTAGTAAATGCTGACTGCTGCCAGTGTGTGGACGCTTCAGCCACAGCTGCACTTTCTAAAGCTGTGTACTTGTACTTCTTTTACCTGCATTGGAATAACTTTTTGAAGGCAAGAAATTACTTATTTGAGCTGGTACAGTAAGGATAGGTATGTAGATAGGTATTAATATGCTTTAAAATGGCTATTAAAATGAGGGAGGCATGATTAAATCTGCAGAAAGATTCAGTCTTGGATTTGATTCTCTTCTCACAGTGATGGAAATAAAAAGCATTTAATGGAAAAAGAAAACCACACCAAGCAATTTAAGGATATGCCAACAGTTGATACTACAGTGTGCAGTGGAGTGATACCTTATCTTGGTTGAAATAATGTAGCAGGAGTATCAGGAACAGTGCCCATGCAGTATGAAGCCTTGCAAGGCAGGAAGGCATTTTGTAATGGAATCGAAGAGATGGCCTTGAATTCATTCAGGAAAGGGGCTCGTAATAGATGTACATGGTTCAAATGTACATGAAAGAAATTAGTATACTGTAAAATTGACTACTTTGGTTCTATGTTCTGGCTGAATTAAAATTATGGAGTTTATAGGTAATCTAAGTCATATCATGCAAACGATACACAATCATATTACATAGTAGAAGATTTAATAATTACAAGAGAGATAAGATTTGTTTGCAAGTCCTTTTCATGAAATTTAATACAGACCTCTTGTTAGGTTGGATTATATGGGGCAGGAATTCTGATTCTGTTTCTAGCTCAAATGGCAGAAGAAACCTGCCTGTCTTTGGTTATTTATTTGCTACAAATATGAAATATCAGTATAATATTGACCTGAACAGAAAGAGCAAGCAGAAATATGGTTTATAAACAGTGTCAGCCAGGCTTGCTGAGCACATACATGTAGTCTGTCTTGAGAGCAGGCAGGAAACAGGACACTGTGGGACAGGTTAGCACAACTGAGTGGGGATTCATAGCAGCTGAGGCAGATCTCAAAACGGGCAGGTGGCTCACAGTCATTCAAGGTGTTGTCATGATCATCTGCACGGATCAGGCTCAGGCAACATGATCTCAGTCCTGAAGAAAATCAGTGGCCCAAGTGTAATGTCCCTAACCACCCATTCCACCCCTTTCCTGCTCCATGTATGGCAGGGGAGGGTGGGTGAGCTGGGCACTGGCTGGACCCTTTTGTCTTCTAGTGAATTCTCTGTCCCTGAATCCTCACAAAGGATGTTCATTGTCTACGTGTTTGCAAGGAGGTGGCAATGAGCCCATTTGTGAGACTCTGTGAGAACTCCAAATACAACCAAGAGTTGCACTTGCTGAAGTTAGAAACTTTAACTTTTTGCTTGAAATAGTCAGGTTGGATGGCTTCCTGAAGGGAGTCTTTTTGGGAAAAAAATCAACTAAAGCGTTTAGCTGTCTGTGAAGATGGGACTGGGGAATGAGATGTTATTTGGCTCACAGCCGGTGGGAAAAAAAGAGAAGGATTGTTTTGTGGTGCATATGTACATGAACCATAAAATTTGGCTGCAAAGGCTGTCTAAATTATTAGGAATTTTCTAACTTCTGAGTGCTTAATCTTAAAACCTTCACGTCTTTAACAAAGTTTTTCATTAGCTGCAAATGTAATAAAAAAGCTTTCCTTCATAAAAAACTTGATTAATATAAAACCCCATCAGAAATTAACTGAGGTGTTCACCAGATAGAAAATAGATAGTCTTTCTTCGGGCTATATGCACTCTGAACATCTCTGGAATTGCAACACGTTTGTGTCTTTCATGAAGGGAACAATATATGAAGTTGCTGTGATAGGGACAGGTTGTGGTAGAAAGCACCAAGTGTTGTGTGGGAAATTAGGAGGTTTGGAGCTCAGGTTAAAGAGCAGCACACAGGTCCTGGTCCTTGGAGTGCTGCTTGCTGGAAGCCTGGACTTCAGGCTTGGTGTAAAAATGGAGGCTGTGTTATAAAAACACCTTTTCTTACAATACTGAAAAATAACAGCTTTAATGGGAAAGCCTCTGTCACTGAGTTACTCCATTGACGCAGTTATGATGAAGAGGTAAATTGGCTTCTATATTTTAGGAGACAAAATTTTTAAGTCATAAGTACAGTTTGTTTTTGGAAGTAAGACTTACTTTTGAGCACAAAAAACTATTAAAACCTCATAAAACTTCTGGCATTTTGTGCTGGAGAGGAAATATTTTTTTAGTTCTTAAAAAATAACATATTTTCTTACTTCCTCTGTTTCCTAGTTCTACAGAATAAGTTTTAATCAGATTATACATAAAGAAAATTTTATATAGAAAAGTTTAGTTTTGGAAAAAATATTGTTTCAAACTATCCTTCCCCCCCCAGTTTTATTTGCTTTCACATAAGATACTGCTAGTTCCATAACTGCCAGCAGTAAACTAATCACATCCAACTATTTGTAGATGTTCATATTTTTATCACAGAAATATATAGTTTCTTGGGATCATACACCAAATGATAATGAATATGCAATGTTAAAAATTAATAGCAATGTTGAAGTAGTGAAAGAGACAAATTATTTAAACATTGTTTTTCTCTTGAATGAAGTTTATCTGTACATAAATAGATGCACACACACACACAGTTATGTATAACAGAACATAAAAGTTTACATTTAAAAGAATTGAAGAAAGACACAAGCCTTGCCCTTCCCTTTATAATTATTAAAATGGCTTGTATGACAAGAGAAGGAACACATTCTATGTGGAACAATTAATTATGTGAAAACAATCTGTGTAAATAAAATACATCAATATAAAAGTAGTTTGGTACTTTTATTGCTACAGAGGGAAGAACAAAACATTTCTGTCCTCCATAAAAAGGATTCTTATTTGCATCATCTTAGCCTGACGTATTATTATCCTTGTCTGAAATACTTTTATTACTTATGTTGTAAGTTCATCTTGGAAGGTTGTTTTGACTCTGCACTGATTTCAATTTACCTAATAAATAATTTCATTGTATGCAATTTTGACCATCTTTTTACTCAGTTATAATTAGGAAATCACATGGGAAATGTGATACTTTGCCTGTAGCAGTGCAAGGCATTACACTGTTCTAAGTCAGTTTTAAATACAGGAAAAGATGAAGATATATTTATTCTTTCCTGCAGTCTGATCTCTATTAATTTTGCTACTGTTATTTCTAAATGAAGTTGCTTGTTTTCTGTTTTGCTGGCTACTGTCAGAGAAAAAAACCCCTGAACATTAAAATGCTGCAGCTGAAAACCCAAAGCCTTTGTATAACAGGGATTTTGATGCACTTTGAATCATTGTGTGTAATTCTGTAATTCCTTCAGCTAAATGTTGTTTTTCAGGTAAGCCCATAGACAAATAACTTGGACCAGGAGCAGTAAGTCTGAATGTGTTTTACCTCTTTTTGAGATAAGAGGGATGATGATTTCAACTGGGCTTTTATAAAAAAATATTTTATTAAAAATATTGGTTTTTTTCTTCTTTCTGAATCAATATTTTATAATATGATAAATTTCTAGCTACCCCTAACCCGATGACATTGGTTCTCCTTTTAATATTGTGAGAGGTGGCTTCAGACAATAGGACCAATTAGCAAAGTACTGATGTGTCCAGCTCTCCATTGTGGTATCCTGAAGGACTTTGAAGGGAGTGCACTTGCACTCAGGAGATTGTACAGATAAAAATCTCCATCCCAAACCCAAAACAAGTGAGTGTAATTTTCTTTCCCATCTGCATTTACAATCCCAGCAGGATGAAGCTCATAGCTGAACAGATGGAGTCACTAGAAACTATCACTATATCTGTTAGATTTTGAAATTATGACAGGGTGCTCAAAGCCCAGCTCTCAGCAAGGAAGACACAAGCACTTACGAAGCCAGAGCCCAATGGGTAACTGTAGAGAGGGAGTGGAAACTTGTTACCCGTGAACAAAGATGGAATCATGAATTGCTGCTCTTGTGGGACCATCAGTTCATCTTGTTCGCTTTGCATCAGTGATAAAATTCCCCATGTGGAGAGGAACAGCCGAAGTCTGTCTGGGTGATGGCAGGAACAGCTGGAGATGTGCTCTGTGTCTCAGATATTTAAAAAGAGAAAATCAGCTTCTTTTTCCAAAGTCATGGAAGGGTCTAGAGCAGAACAAGAAAACAAGCTGTTGGTCATACTTTCCATCTGATCCACAGGTTTAATGTGTAAAACAGGAAAATCCCTCTTTGTAAAATTATTCTCAAACGTGCCTTAAGCATATTGTATCATTTTTAGCATGACTGAAAAATTCTGAATTAAAACCAACCAACCAACCAACCACATGTTTATGTAAAACAAAACACAAAAAAATATTTAGGTCTGGTTAATGATCCAGAATATTTTACTGGACCCTGTGTCAACAAATCAGATGAAGGGAGGTTTGTAAATTTGACATGATATATAAACAGAGCTGTACCAGGGCAGATGGTAAGGAAATACTTTCTTCATCATTTTTGAAAGAGAATGGGAAAATCCAGTGTGGTTACTTTAACATAATTTTACCTCGGGATTCTTTTCCATTGCCTGGAAACTGTGTATCCAATATAATGCTGCCTTTGTATATTGTCTGTATAATAATGTTCCTGGCAAATACAAACCAGACAGGGGCTGGATAGTCACGTAAGACCTAAAACTTTACTGACTGTGTATGTCTTCAAGTTTCACATTTTAGAGGATACCACTAGTCACAAAGATTATTAACCAAATCTGACTGGGGGATGTCACGTTTTTCTTATTTTATCCTCTCTGATTTCTTGAATGTATACGTTCTCTGTGGTACATGAAATACAGGTTTGTTGGTAGGCATTTAGAAACGCTCTGCAGCTGAATTTTAATGTTATATCTACAACAACTTGTGAAATAAATTACAAAAGGTTCCTCTTTGAAGCATATTTAGGTATCCCCTAATCATTGCACATGCAACAGCACATGGAAATTTTGTCATCTGGGAGATACCTGCTCGATTTTTTCACCAATTAGATAGCTTACAATTTTAAGGGTGAATTTAAAGACCAAGAAGTATATTGGTAGGTATATTGGAAAATACTATTTGCTGTTGTATATCCACAACAGTAGTATTAGCTTTAAGTGCAGACCCCTATCATCTGGATTTTATTCTTGCATTCCTTTTCTTCTGTATTTGCGTTTTCTCAGTAATGTGACCAGATGCTTTGAGTTTTTAGTTAAATAAAACTTAGTTCCTGACATTGTTTGCTTTGAGATAGAGCTTTGTAGTTTTTGCAGTTTGTAAAACATTGATAAAGATGGTTCATCTAATTCTCTCAGAGAACTGGAGTAATACATCTAAAATAACACTATGTTGAGAACTGCTTAAATTCATGCCACTGCATGACAGTGTGCTATCAGATCTGGCAAGTACTTCATTATAGTGTCTTCCAGATTTGAATCTATTTTTAACTGAGGCTTTAAGGTGCCTGAAAAAAAGCATCTGCTAGAATAAATTGGTTTATATATATAAAACCTTATTTTTTATATTTATTGTGCAGGAACAGAATGATAAATTCCAGATAATGAGAAGCAGTAGAAATGTGCAAAGATCAGTTATGATCTGGAAACTTTTTGGCACTTTGGAGTATTCCTTTGGCTTGGCATTTGAGTCTGCTTACTGTGAAGCCAAGAATGTATGCCTTTAAATTCAAATGTTGTACTGCCTTTCAGATTGTAGTCCATTTATCTTCTGCTGTAATATTATTCACCAGTTACTGAAAAATTCCTTGGAGTTACTGTTACTCTGGTTATCCTTTCTGTTTATGCTGTGAAAACTCTGTTGATATTCCCAAATTCTTGCAAAGCGATAGAATCCTTTGAAGTTTTTGCATCTTCCCCCAAATACAGCAGTTTGTTTAGTGATATTTTACCCTTCTGTTTTGTTTTACAGTCTTGAAGATTGAAGTTCAATTTTCTCTCTTTATCTCCCACATTATTTTGAATTCTTTCTTGTCAAGATACTACTCAGCCTTCAAACTTGACTAACTTTTGCTTGCCAGCAAATAATTCCTAAGAATTCCAGTCCTTCTGAATGTCCTACGGTAGACCCAAAATGTAATACAGTCTAAAAGAGCTCAGAGTCTTTAGTTTTAAAATAGTCACAGTTTACTTCCATTTTATACTTTCTGAAAAGATATCTTATAAGTTTAGAAAAATCATAACAAGGCAAGCCTAGCAGGAAATCACTGGGTCTGTATTTACTTCTTGTCTCCATCTGGTGTTAGAGGGGAAAGGTGGCCTCTAACAGCAACAGCAAAGGCATGAAACTCAAATTACAAATTTGTGCCATATGTTTTCTAATGCTTGCATACAACATTTTAACAAATTTGGGTGTGGAGGTTTTACTGCTTAATGAAAGGCTGTCGTGGAGATCCTCAGGTTTCTAACAAAACTGAATCATGAAGGGGCGATCAGCGAACTGATGAGCGGAACGCAGGTGTCTGGAGCAATTGTCCTTTGCTCACTTGCTTTGGTGATGTGATTTATATTTTGTGCAAGAACTTTCATAGATCTCTCTTGAGGACTTCTCTATGCCAGCAGTTGCACTGAGTGCCTTTTCACAATAGCACATTTTGCGTGTTTGGTGTGGCTGATTCAATAAGCATATTTGCTCCTATTTGTAAACTAAAAATGGCTGATTCTTCCAATCAGCTGTGAAGATGCTGTCCTCAGCTAGTATCTCTCTCTTTAGTGTAGGGGCCAGAATGAAATGAAACTGCAGTGAAGAAAACATCAAGACAAATATTTTTTCCTTCTGTTTAGGAAAGGAAAAAATTTCACTCTTTCACTCTTCTCTAAGTCTGTCTTTTCTTGTGTTCTGTACTCTCTCTCTCAACTCTTCCCTGCTTCATTTTCATTTCCTCTTGTTCTTAGGTGTTACAGTAGAAGCTATGATGGTGTTGTCCTTCAGAACCAATGAACATCTACAAAAAAGGAGGAAAAAGATGCTATAATTTTTGCATGTTATATGTATATGTATATAAGACATATATATATACAAAAATTTTTAATTTTTCACTTTTCCTGAGCAGTAGAAAAAAAAAAAAGTAACTTATATATTACATAGATACAGAAGATAGAGTGAGTTTTCAGTAGTTTGATACTGTGTGTGTGTTTAAACACACAGTGGCTGCTGGGATACTGTCTTACTCATGATAAAGATAGGAGATTGATGGCCAGTTCTCACTTTTGCTCTGCCCTGATTAAGATCCATGTTTCCCTGGGTGTTAGTGCACTCTCTGGGTTTTTGCATTAATTTCTTCATGCTATTTAGGCATAATTCCCATGTATTAAACCTTAGAGTTAATAATACAGTGACTTTAATTAATTACTTACTGGTGGTTTTTTTGTTTCTAATGGATGTGACGGATAGTTACATGGTAATGCTGTAAGAGAGAACACGAGGCAATATAGTACTGTGTTGAAATAACGTCCTGAAACAATGCAAACACCTGCTTCCTTCTAATTATGAAAAAAAGCATGAATTATTTTGTTTTTTAATCTTTGATTTCAGTGCTCTGGTCTGGTAGTGGTTCAATACGTTAGAGTAGATACTTCCAAAATGATTGAAAATTGCTTCAGAACATCTTCAAGTAATCTTTTCTCTTTGCTATGAATTAAAAAGAATTGGGGAAAAATTCAAGATTACATAGATGAAAAAATTTTGGAGAAAATTTCTAGAGCCATCTGCAATCTGCTTTAACTGCTAGAAATGTAAGTAGGGAGCAAACACAAAAAACCAGTCTAGTGCATTCTAACTGTTGTAGTAAGAAAAAAGAGAGTAAAATATGAGGAGAAACCTATAAATTGCTGAGAATCAGGAGCATCAAAGGACCCAGCACAAACATAATTGCATGCTTTACTCTGTCTCGTTGCTGGTTCTGTCCTTACCAAAGAAGAGTTGAGGCAGGGAAAGGCCTGGGGGAGAGAATAAAGCTGTGTCAGGGCTGTGTAGGAAGCCAAGGATCGAGACAGCTCTGGTGCTCTGGCTTCTGTGGTGGCTCCGTGCTTACTGACAGGGGGAGGTGGGCAAAGAAAAAACATCAGGACGACCCAGTATTTCTTTGGAATTCAAATTTATTTGCTCTTCTCAGTCCTGGCTACAGTACACTCATTTGAATATCTCCTGATTGCTTGAGACTCAAAAAGCAGTTTCTATTTGTCATGCACAAAGCCCTGTATGAATTATCTCAGTCTGAACAGAAATTAATGATATCTCTCATTCTTCAAAGTTTCAGACAAACGGCATATCTTAATACTGTGAGTCACATCTGATATCCACTTAAAAATAACAAATCATTTCAGAAAGGGAGTTCATCTGAAGGATACCACATTTCATGTTTTCTATTCTCTTTCTTAGAATCAGAGCAGTAGTTTAAAATGTTTTTGGGAAAAGGGCTATTAATTTATTAGCAAAATAACAGTTTCTGTACCTTAGAGGTGTTTTCTCTTACATGTTGTGGAGGAAATTCCTACATCTTTGCATAACATTGATTTAGGATCACTTATGCAGGATGAAAAATTTAGAACAGCAGAGTTTCAGGAAGGATTCAGAGGACTCACAGTTAAGAAACTAGGCTCATTTACTGAATTTTATGCCTTATTACTGGCTTGAGAATTGGAAGATAGAATTTGTCACGGGTGGAGAAACCTCCGCTCTGTCAGCGAATTAGGCTAACAAGGTTCACACATCTTGTCTCTGAAACAACTCACTGGATGCAGATTAAATTTGACTTTCTGGTACTTGAGACTGTACTTGTAAAGCCTGTGTTATACAGCCTTACACACATGATTTACATGGCTGTAAGAAAACAGTTTGTATATTATTCATTGATGGGAAATTCGTCTCATGGAAGTGCTCTATTCAATAAAGCCGTCAGGATAAACCAATTAACACATCAAGACCTAATGAGCAACAAGACCAAACTAATTATTACGTCATTAATTAGTAAGGATTAGACTAAGAGGGGATAAAGTGTTTTTCACCTGCTCATCACAAAGCCCTTTGCAAGTCAGCATCCCTGTTCCTCAGGGAGACTCTGATGTGCTGAAGGTCAGTCACATTAAATGGGAAATAGAACACGGTTCTACTGGGGCCCAGTCCAGTGCCCTGGGCAGAAATAGCCCAATTACACTGACTGACCTTTTCTAGGAACATTACTGAAACTGATATTATGGATTGCTGCTGAAAAACATGTTGACTTAATAAGCCAATTCCATTCCAAATTCTTTTTTTACAATCAATAATGTTTGGTTTCCAATTTCTGCAAAATTATTCTTCAGCCTTGGTCAGAATATTCAGCAGTGGAAAAATGACCTTTCATTTATTTCAGAGCACTTTCAAGATGTCCCAAGTTGACATGGAAAACCCAGATGTTTTTAATTCTGAAAATTGAGAAATAGATTTTGAACAGGAAAGTTATCTTGTTTGGTGTGCATCCTCAGGAAGAAGGATAGAATAACATTCCCCAGTTCTCTGCCAGGCTGTCATTTATATAAAAAAGATGAGTGGAAACAGTTTTGGGGCATCTGTGCAGAGCCTTAGGAAGATCTTGAAGAAATCAGAAGTGAATAGATAACCTCCACAACCCTTGCATCTTTATCAACTATTAAATCCCCTATCAAACCTCTCAATCAGATAATTTGCATTCTTCATAATCTTTCTTAAATAGACATAAGAGGAACTACAAGTATAACTTACCAAAATACAATCCTGAAAATTAGCACAGTAATCAGGAAATGCTAATTTTAATATCTGCAAAGATGTATTTTTTTAAAAAAAATTTTTTACCCCACTCTGTGCTGTGACATACTTGCATGCCATGCTCAGCAGACAACATTCTGGGATTTTGACACAAGAGTGGAGGAAAGCACTAAACCTTCAGCTTTGGTGGTAGTTGGCATAATGGTCCACTCAGGATCTGAAGCAGAAAACTTCCTTGGAGGACAGGCTGCATATTACAACAAGGTATGTGATATATCTCTCAAAAATGTGACTGGGAATTTGCTATTTACGACTATGTAGAGATGTGGCAAAAGGTGTGAGGGACCAAGAGTAAACAAACATATTGCCATGAACTCTGACCTTAGGATCCTGATGGAACAGATTTAATCTGAATTTTATGTGGGAGTATTCTCTCTTTTGGGTGATGTTGCCATACTTGATCTTTATAAAGAGCACGTGTTATTTTCCTGCTTTCTAACATATGAATGTCTAGTAAACCCTTAAGCCAGTGTTACTCAGGTAGGGAATTTCCTTTTGTCCTGAAAATATTTTCAGAAACCTGCTTGAAACACATGATTAGAAGTGGTGGCAGTGTATTATCAGATGATAATTTCATTTTGATGTTTTATCCTTGGGCAAGAGAAGGCTCTTTGGATTTCCTCCAGTATTCTGTGGTTTTCTTTTCATTCTGAAGGGCTCTAGAGTCATATCAAAGCCATAACATATGAACGTAATTTGCTATAATTAAGCAGGACTTCTTTATATACAGTTGGCATGATTGAGATGCTACTCTTCTTCTCTCTAAGAGAGCATGAACTCTGGGCTACAATCTGGCATGCAAGTTAATCAGGAGTTTCAGCTGATAAGGCATGGGTGGGAGTGAAGAGGGAGGGATTTTTTTGTCTGGCTAAAGTGAGTGGTGGATGTGAGAGGGCTGCAGAGGGGGGAGCACCCAGCCCCTTCCACAGGTGAGTCTGGATCTGCTGGGAGGCTCTGTCCTGCCTCACAGTCTCTTACCTTGTCCTTGTTTCATTTTCCATCCTGGCCACAGTTGTCACTGTAACCAAAAGTCAGAGTCGTGGAGTTGCTCTTCCTCGTTTTTGCTGTGATTGCTTAGGCTTTTACTGTGCTTGGTTCTGCTGCTCAGGTGCTTCAGTGGTGGTTTGCTGGAGCCTGAGAGAGGAAGCGCTGCTGAAATCCCTTCTGGACTTTGTTTTGGCGGCAGAATGTGACGAGCTTCTAAACACAGGTGTGAGCACCTGGACACCAAACCTCAGTGAGACAGAATGGGGCATGGAAAAATCAACCAGTTTAAAGCTTCTAATGAGCCAGGAAACTATGACACAAAAGAGCAAAAGTAGCTTGCCTAAAATTAAAGGTGAAATTAAAGTTCCCTTTTTAATCTTATATTCTCAGTTCAAGCTTTATTTTTGTTCCAGGAGGGCTGGATTTCTGTAGAAAAATCCAATATTCAGCCTGTCTCTTTAATCAGAACTTCCACAACTCAATCTAATTTCCCAATTGTTGATGATTTTTTTTCTGTCAGTTCCCATCTAAGTCTTCAATGGATTTTTTTTTCCCCTATAAGTAAAAATTCTCACTGAATTCCCGAAAAAACATTGCTCTTATATTGACATATAAATTATCCTTAACTATCTGCTTTAGAGCTCAATGTTTTGTACTGATAAATATTCCAATATTTTCTGCTTTGAGACTTGTAGATATTGCCCTGAAGTGAATTTCATGTTATTGCTCTTTGTTGTGCTTGTCAGTGAAAGTACCAAGATTGACATATTTGAACCAGAAATGGCCATTCACTTTCCTTACCATTCTTATGTAAACTTTGAATTTTCAGACCAGTCCTGGAATTGTTGCACACATCCCAGTGCTCAGCTAAGAAAGAAAGGTATTTAGTGTGTTCCAGTGTTTTCAACCCCACTTGAGTTCAAAGAATTTGTGACGTACCCTTTAGATATTTTGCTGTTTGATTAAAACAAAAAAAAAAAAAAAAAAGAAAAAGAAGTGAACTTAGATAATCTGGACAGTCCTGTCTTTCATGTATGTGGAAAGGGAAAAAAGTAGAACATCCAAACATCTGTTTTAAAATGCTGGAGAAGGCAAGGAATTTATGTATATAAAGTCTGTGCTATCATGTGCCTTGAAAGGCTCACTTGACCATTTTAAGTAACACTTGAGAAACACTTCAACAAAATATTTTCCAGCTATTATTTCTGTCTCTTCCCTTGAAAAAGTTATTTCTAGCAATATTATTCAACAATTCTGTTGTATGCTGTGAAAACCTCTCATGATCTGCTTCTGCAACTTTTCATTTTAGCTACTGTTTTTTCTTTTTCTAGGAAATCAGAAAATAATGTAGGTGGGAAGAGACCTCAGGAAGACGCTTGATCCAAACCATCAGTCTAAGTAGGTCTAACTTTAGATCTGGTAGCTTAGGGCCTTGCACAGTCAAATTCTGATTATCCTCAAGGACAGGAATTGTAACATCACTGTAAAATGCTCTTTGGTTTCTGTGGTGCAGAGCTTGGGCTGAATGCATTTTAGGAGAAAAACCAGTCTTACATCCAGCTTTCAGGTGGTTACCAAAGTTGGGATTGCTGTGATGAATCAGTGGTTTGGGACAGACCTCAATAAGAAATTGGATTTTCAAACCTGTGTAGCCTCAAATGGCATGATGAAAAAGGAGTACTCAGGACCCAAGGAATGTTTTTCTGTAAAGAAACAATCAGTACTGAATAATTTAATCACTAATACCTATCTTATTAGTATTGCTGCTGTGTTGTCCACTAAGACCAGGTTATCCTGACAAGCCAATTTTGATGTACATCTCAGTAACACTGTTCTATTTCATGCTTGAACTCTGGGTACTTTGGTTTCAATGGGATATTGCTGTAATTTTTAAGAGCATCTTAATATGTCTGTCTTTACTGACAGAAGTTAACCTCAAAAATAAGGTTAAATGGATTGAATAGTGGGACGCTGCCACATAATACTGTAGGATTGAAGCACTAGGATGGCCTTTTCTTTATTTTTTATTTTTGGTAGAATGTATACTGGTTGTGCACATCTGGAAAGATCTCAATACAGTTATCTGTTCAGAGTTTATTTCTACTAGCTATGTTTACACGTCTGAAATTCTTCTAACACACCTTTAAGCTCTATAAATACTAGTGTGCTAGATGCATTTAGGATATTTGATTTTATAAATCTGTTTCTACTAAGTTACTATAAATTAATGTATACATTTCTCCTAAACTAAGCTGTGATAATATATCTTTTATAGAAGAACTAAGGCAAATGGTAACACATTGGAAATGTTGCTTTGCTTCCTCTATGCTGCCATATAGCAAGAGATGGCAAAACTACTTCAGACACAGAATCTAATTTTTAAAAAAGTTAATAATATATATATTTGGTGATATCTTTGTTCTTTCAAAATCACAGTGTATACCTGAGTTCATATTTCAAAGTTATAACACAAATTTTTCTTTCTCATGTCTGTTTTGGGGTTCATTGTTTTTGGATGCTCTTTTTAGCAGTGGACAGGGTTCTGTGGAAACAAACTTATTTCTCAACATTTTTCCTCCTGGGAGAGCTTTACATCGTCAGGGTACCGGTGAGGGTGGGACTGAGCATCAAATATCAGGAAAACCATTCAATTTTCCTGTGACCTGTAGTGTGGGAAATGTGTAGTAGTATTGGTTTTCTAATTTCCCTGTTCTGCTGGCTTCCTCCCAAACCAGATTTAGGAAGAGCAGATTCATCTGGAAATGTACTTTTTCTCGTTATTCTTGTTTTTGCCAAATTTTCAATTAAAAGGGTTCAGCAAGCCAAGAAATCTGCCTCCCTTCTCCGGTCCCCCTCTTTTTAAAAATATTTATTATGTTTTTGTTATTTGCAATATTTTTGTACTTATATAGCCTCACTTTATGCATACACACATAAATATTTGAGAATATTTTCCGTGTAAAGGCTTGATAAGAATAGTTCATAATTTTTAGAGAACAGAGAGAGATGCCAAGGCTCCTCTAACAGAACAGCTATGGAGTTTATGCAAGAATGAAATTCCAGTACTGAAGAACAGAGCAGGCCCTTACATGTGGATCTCTTCCACTCTATGTGAACAAATTACAATATGGAATATATAAATCTGTCTTATCAGGAATCTCTGTCTTTTAGGAGAAGGGATTTGACATTAATAAATGTCAAAACCTTAAAATCCATAGTGAATGATACTCTTGTCACTCACCAGCTGTACTTATTCTTCCCTTCTTCTTCCCCTATAATTTGTTTGGCCCTTCCTGGGAAAATGGGAAAGCTTCTTTGAGGTAGTTCGGTTTCATAGTGCTGTTAAGAGCACTGCTTTAAAACCTGAAGCATGTAATAACTGCCTCAGTGACAGCCTGGGACTGGTGACTTTCACTGTTAAATGAGCAAAGAAAAATGGATTTTTCACACACAAAAGAAAGCTGCATAAGTTAGACCCTGTCTGGTGAAAGACTCAATTTGATCACTGAAAAGCTATTCAGGTATTCTCTGTTCATTTACTTGTTAGTTTCTGAGGTAGAATTAAGTCATATGAGCCATTGTGCTTCCTGTAGGAACCAGAGCATTTCCAAAGAAAAGGACCTCAATGCGAATCTGGCCTATGGCCCTTCTTAAAGTGTTTAAATGAGAAAAAAGATATCATGAACTCCTCTGTCATCTTGAAAATGTTTAGAACTGAGATGTACCCATGAAGTCCTTTCCCTCTGCACCTTGAGGAGAAAGGGTGAATGGGCTCTTTGTGTTATCTCTGAGTGAGAACCTAATAGTATTTAATATAGTGGTAAAATGTATACTGAGCAGGGAGGAGGGATGATTATTCCAGAACATGTGATGTGAGACACGTTGGTTAACATCAGGGAACTTGCCACAAAAAGTACAACTAGTAAAATGAAGGTAAAAAGGAAAATGAGCTTGCTGGGACTGGCATTGTAGCACTCACTGGTGTTACACAAAAGAAAAGTATTGCCTGAAACACCCCATGCAAGTGAGGAATTGATGCTCTACTTGAACACTTGAAAAGTTGGCTTATGTGAGGGGTTAGGGCAAAGTAAGTGGCTTCAACAAAATTTCAAGTTACTGTTTTATGTAGAAGTAATTAAAGAAGGGAGTGAAACTAGTACCATCCACCCAGAATTAGACAGAGTTTCATCGTAGAGAAAATGAGATTTTATACTATAGATTAAACCTATGAATTGCCTATGTAGCCAGATGGAAGATGCATGTAGGATATTTGGATTTAATAAGTCTATTTCTAAGTTACTGTAAATTTCCACTAATGCATACAGTTATCCTAAAGTAAGATATGATAATATATCTTTTATAAAAGAACTAAGGCAAATGATAACACATTAGAAGTGATGATGTGCTGCTTTCACCAGAAAATCCACATGTCCTTGAGGAGGTGAGGAGGCACTGGATCCAAGGCTGCAGTCTAGCTAGAGCAGCCTTTATGAAAAGGATTGCTTTTAGAGAAGTTTAGGAAGTTAAGGAAGGAATCTATGGAGTTATCATTTGTGATATAAATGGAAGGACTGAGAAGACACATTTAGAACTTAATAATGTTCTGAAGCTCTTCATTCCATAAGATATCTGGAAAGCACATGTTTTTGAAAGCTGTGATTAAATGGATGTAATGATGATCCTTCTTGGGCAGCTGTTTAGCTGTGAGGAATGGTACAGTGTATACTCAAAAAGTGAGCCAGGAGCAGAGGCATGCGCTTCTCCAAATACTGACCCCAAAACATTTCACTTTAAAGCTCTGGTCTCTAGCTATAATGAATTTAGAACTGGAAACAGCAACTGTGTGTTTCAAGCTTTTGGATTCTCAAAGTGCTTTTTTGTTTCTCTGGCACAATTAAGTCATACTTCTGAACAAGCGAGAGGCTTCCTTTCTATAGAGGCATCATACAGTAAAGTGCTGTACATTTGGCTGTGAACACTGGATCCCAGCAAAGTAAATAATGGAAGTACTGGGGTTCCCACTGAGCTTTCCAAATGCAACTCATAGTATCCTATCCTTTATTATTATTACTACTATTAGTAGTATTAGTAGTATGCTGTGACGTTCTGATGTCTTGTTGAAGTTCAGTTTCTTTCAGTGTTCTTGACTATGAATATATTGGACAGAACAAAAAGCGGTCTGAGACTGAACCTCATGTTTGGCAAGGGGAATAATATGTAGATGCAGATAGGTCTTAGGCACCTCACACATCCAGAACAGACAGATCTAAAACTAGAAATGACTTTCATCATGGCTCAGCCTCACTCTTTTAGCCACACCAATTCCGAGTATTCAAGAAGACAACGTAAGCCCACTTTTGACATGTTTGTTTCATGTCTCAAATTGGGCTGCTTCATCTTTTTGCTTAGTACTGGCAATCAAAGTTGAATGGTGATGTGCAGGGATGGTTCCCTCAATTCCAATGAGGAAATGCTTAGCATGCCCTAGAAAGACCTGCTGTGATGGAGTAGGGTGTATTGTCCTTGGACTTCAAGCTCTACAAGGTTTTACTCTTGCCTTTTTTGAAGTTCTTGTCAAAGGAGATTGTCCAAGATTTTGTTGAATCAAATATTCACAGAAAACGATGCCTTTTCTCTAATCCCTGTCAGACAGGCAGCTAAATAGGTTAATGTGAGAACACTGGGCAAAGAGAGTCTGGAAAGAGAGTAAGGACATTTATTGCAATTTAGGAAGGATAACTTTGAAATATTGAAACCAGAGAGTTCCCTGTCTCCCATATTTGATCTACATTAAAGGCCTATTTCAATCTCAAATGTGTTTCAGAGATCTATTAAAATGATGTGCCAGGAACTAAAGACAAAAATCTTCAGTACATAAATGGAAAAATTTTTTTTCCTGTAACTGCCAGCCTAGCAAATTAATTTTTGGCCCTGGAAGTCAAATCATGTTCTTTATTTCTATTTCATTACCAGTAATAAGTGGTCATCAGGTCAAATTATGCTCCCACAAAAGTGTGTAACCTTTTCTGATCAAAGCAGGAGCAAAACTGGCCTGCTACCAGGCAGCATCTCTGAAAGCACTGCAGAATAATAGGTACCCTGGAGGAGGAAAAGGCTGGTACTCAGTGGAATAGGAAATGGTCTTAGGGCTACAGTGAAGTGGTATGGCTGTGGTTTTTAAGGCAAAGATTAGGGAAATAACTGATAAGTATGATGCTGCAGAAATGCTGAGAAAGAAGCTATTTTTCATCGAGAGATGTATATATCTCCAAGAGTTTTTTTTTTGCCCTTCACATGCCATAAGCTAACACTAGGTACAGGCTTCTGCACACTTTCACTGTTAATATGTGATAGTCAAGGGCTCCTGGCCGCAGCTCAAAGGGATGGCTGTCTCAAAAGGACATTTCTGCTAGAGGGTGCTCTGTGTGCTCTGTACCCTTCCCTTTCTACCATGACAGTTTCCCTCTGCCCTTCCCAGAGAACCATCTTTCTGGGGCTTAGTGGAGCAAGTTGTTTCAACAAGTATCCGAATCGGTCCCCAGTTTTGTTCAAAACACTTAAATCTGAGTCCCCAGCAGTGCCTAAGCTCTGCTTGCCTGTACTACAGGTGCTGAAGAGGCTCTCATGGCCCTTGTACAGAGTGTAAATCACGTAACTGCTACAGCCAGCTGCTTCCCACAGCTGTGCCAGGTGCAGGGGCACAGGAACTGGGACCTGCTGCTGGTTTATTTGTTCCCAGCATCAAGAAGGATTTCTGTGATGGATGTTGCTGGAACAAATACAGTCGTTCATTTCCGTGGACACAAGCAACAAAAGACTATCAAACAATGCCAGAGTATGAGGATGTTTATATAAATAAGTATACACATGCATGTGAGTATAGATTTTATATATATGTGTATATAAATATTACACTTCTTCAGAGAAGTGAATATGGGAATAACAGTGCAAATAATTTTCAAGTAGAATCCCCGGACAGCCAGTCATTCTACAAGATCTTACCTTAAAGATGTTCTCAAAGAAGTATTGTTTCAAACTGGCAGATTGAACAAGTAAAATCTTGAGGATGTGGATTTTTAAAAAGTAGACTGCAGTTTTAACATGTTTCAGTATTTCTGAAAAGCTGTGATATTTTTTGCAAGAAAGAAGAATAATCACAGCAGAACAAAGTAATAGTAATTGGTATTATAAAATATTTTGACAGGCTGATCTTCACTGAAGACTCAGCCAAGCTGCTCAGTTTTCATTCTGATTTTCACCAGCTTGTGTTAATTTCTTGGTTGTGTACTAATATTAGTTTTTGAGGCATTACTCTTGAATTGTACTATCATAAGACTAAGGAGAGTTAGTACGTTAACAATAATGGATTAGTCAAAAAGTGTTTTCATCTAACGTTGGTCAAAGATGAGAGTGTACTACACTGTGCCATGGTACTCTGGTGCAAGGTGAGCATTCAGGGCATTCTCCAGCCTCCTTCCTCTCAGATTCAGCCTTGTGCTGTGATTCTCTATTGCTGTGGAGAGAGAGTCTCTGCTGACAGATATTATTCTCTCAACAGAAGACCTGTGATAAAAACATCATCATTAAGAGAAATGATCTGCAAAATATTGGTGTGTGCAATGTGATACAATGCCTTGTATCATTCAAGACATCGTGGAAAGGAATTAGTTTCAGTAGTTTCAATGAAATATTAGTTCTAGCTGCCAGTATTAGACAATCATTTTGGATAACTCATGGTCTTATTTCAGCAGTAGAAGGGAGCTGTGGGAGCTGGGATACCGAAAGCTGCTAGCAATGGCAGAAGCTGTTTTGGAGATTTCTGGTAGTTTTTTTCAATTCAAAGTTCCTGGGAATGGAATTTAATTTGTGGTTGAAACTCATGTCTCAAACAGGTAGAAAACAACGTAATAGGTTCTCTAAACAAGTTCTTTCAGGTCAGCCAGCTTTCCCATTAAAAATTGAAACTCACTTTGGAATAACCTGAAATTGAAAGTATTTTTTTTTCTTTTAAAGAAAAAAAAAAGGTTTTAAAACCAGATTTTTAATTCTTATTACTGGTACCTTTATGGATACTATTCTCAAGAAAAGCCTCAAGTGATTTAATTGCATCTCTTCTTTCTGAAGTAGTGCAAAAATTATATGGCGCCATTTTAATTCTTATTTTATGCTTCTCTGTAGCTATCTTTGGTTTATTGTCCAGTTTGGACACCACAGTTCACAGAGATAGCCAGACAGACTCATGTTTATTTTAAAATTGGTTAAATACTTTAATATAAAATATAATATATATTTTTAATATAAAATTATGTTTTCCATCCTTATTACTTAATTTTGCATGCAGAGACTAAGCCCATTTATTTTGCCTCTTAGCAGATGGCTAGGAACTAATGAAGAGCATCTAAAAGCCGAAGTTCTGTCTTTAACACACCTGCCTCCACAGCCAAGCAGTAGAGACAGCACAGTGATGTAAATTGGTCTGGATATATTTCAGTGACCAGCTGTGCACAGGGCCAACAGGGAAGTGGGCAGCAGGCAGATGTTTTTTTCAGTGACACCTAGGCTTCTCTTCTGTTATACGGAGGCTGCAATGTTGCTTCATTGATGTTAAAAAAACCAACCCAAAACCACTTTGACTTCTGCATCCAGTCTATCAATGGTTTGTAGAGTGGAAGTCTTTTCCCTTGAAGATTTTCATGCTTTCCCCTCTGATTTCTTTGGTCCCATTATGGGCAGAAGACATAAAATCTCATTGTTTTTTCTTTCATGAAAGAGCTGTCAACCAAATTTTTCGACATTATGGATAGTTTCCAGGAAAAGCTTCCACACATTTATTTCTCTCAGGAGGAAGAAAAAAATTAATGACTCTTAAAGCTACTGGGCACCCTTCACCTCCTTTCTCCACCTGTCCCATGTGGGTTCCCAGAAGCAGTGTGGCCATTTCGGCCCAGCTGCTTCACAGCCTCTTGGCTCCTTGACGTGTCCCTGTGCAAGAGCTCCTCTTGCTGTTCATACCTACAGCTTTTTTTCTGTGATACCTGTTTTCAGCGCTGCAAAAATTCTATCACCGAAGAGTTTGCTTAACAGTAAGTTCTAGAGAAACCAGACGGAGAGCAGTATTAAAAGTACTGATTTACATATCAATGTCTGCAAATTTCATAAAGCCCAGAGAACAGTAAAGAAAACTTCAACTTTCTCAAGGTGGCCACTCTCAAGAGGGTGTAGGAAGAGTCAGTGGGGAGGCAGCTTTAGAGAAAAACTAATTTAGAGAGGAGAAACAGAATGGTGCATGGGATACAGAAAAAGGAGGATTGCAGGGTGCAGTGAAAAAGTGTCATCAATAAATTTTCTTTGCAATAGTGAATAATGCAAGTTCGGGTCTAGATCCAGACATATTTTGCTGACATTGGAATGAACGAATGAAGTGCAGCTTCTGTACGGATTTGCTGATTTGTTTTTTGCTTTGAATTTCCTCCCCTCCATGGTTTACATTCAGAGTGACCTAAAAGCTCAAACTCAGACTCTAACCAACATGAAGCCATGTTACTGATTGTAAGCATATGAGGGTGCTGAGTGTACTCTAAGCTCATGTAAACACACAGCTTGATTCATTGTGACTTACAAATTCATGGGAGAGCTGCTTAAACTCTTTAAAAAAAAAAAAGAAAGAAAGAAAAATAATGAAAAAACCCAAGGCTAATTTTCAGATTTGCCATGAAATCAGGGAAAATTTCTTTTAGACCTAGACTTCCTGGGAGACTTGCACTTTATAGATCATCCTATGCTTAGGACTGCAGAAGCCTCCTACCAATGTGTGTGTGAACTAATAATGGTGAGAGAAATATGCAGCCTTTAGGTTTGAATTCAGTACTGGCAGAGTTCAGCAGGCCCAGTAGCAGCATTAAGAGGAGAGAACTGCAGGGGAGGATGCTTCCTCCCTTATTCCACCCTTTGCTGCATAGTCACTAGCTCAAGATAGAATACAGAGCTAAATTGACTTTGGTCTAATATACGGACATTCAATACTTGGCTCTCTTGGTATTCCAAACTCTTTTACAAGTCAGAAATTTAAGAGCTGATATGCCATGAAAATATAACTCAGTTCCTCAAAGCTGTACAAATATTTTTTTTTTCCTTAGGGAAGGAGGGAATTACGTTTCATTCCTTACAGAGAACTCCTAATTTGCATTACTGGCATCAGTCAACATCCTCAGTAGTCTGAAAGGGATGTAAAATACACTGATTGCATTAAATGATAACTGTGCTGTATAGCTATAGCTGGTTTTGGCAGGTAATCTATCTACAAAGAATTATTTCTGGTTTTACAGATCTAAAATTTATTGCTCTTTAACAGAATCCAGTGTTTCCCTTTTGTATTCAAGTTATGTGTTGGGGTGATAATCAAGAAATAATTGTTTCAGTGTGTCTTCAATACTTCTGCTAAGTTTTCTGGAACTGCTCAAGGATGCATCCTTTAAAAAACTACTGTTTTCTTATACCTCACATAAGCTTTTCATTGTACTGAATGATTCATGATTAGCAATCAGCCACGCAGATGTTGGTAAAAAATATACTGGTAAAGATTACCATTACTGGCTGAATTATCTACATTTTAGCTGCAGGCACAGATCAGAGATGAGTTACAGACTGAAGTTGGAGCGGGGGAACCTGGCAGGTTTGGCATCCCCAAAACCTCTGCACTCATGTCCATTTCTAGAAAGGATGGAAAGACCTGCAGTTTATTTTCTTGCCATGTGAAACAGAAAAGTCCTAAAGATTGTCCCCACAGTGTGGAATTAGAAACAACAAAATATTCTCTAGTGAAATTTATAATGGTTTCTTTGTTTTTTTTCAGCTGTTCTTGTCACTGTTTTGGAACACTGGAGGCCCATGGGAAATAGGCATACCTGACTAGTATATGGACCATAAATTGTTGCTGCTCTTTTGTTCAAGAGACACATTTGAAATGTGATTGGTACCCTGTCCTATTCTGGGATATCCCTAAGCTTTACCAAATCAGCATCACATTGTCCTGAAATGATCCCAGCTCAGCTGGGCTGAGACAGGGCTGTCCTTCATCCTGCTGGCACTCCTCGTTGTAGCATTTTACAATTTGGAACACTTTCAGTCAGGAAACTAGTAGGTTTCTAGGCAGGAGGCTATATATTTAATTTCTTGGCCTGCTTTGAATCACCTTGATCTAACCTTTCAGGAAGTGCTCTTATGGAGAATTCCTCAGTTCTAGACCAGCAGAAGCCTTAAAAAGAGATGTCCCTGAGCCCTGTCACTACAGCTGAAGGCTGCAGAGGGTCCTGTGAAAACCAGAGACTGAACAAAACAATTTAGTTTCCTTGCTTGACATCACTGCGCCTGATCATGTGGCTTTTGGGGAGAAAACACAGGAAATGAAACAATGCCAGGTCAAATATGCCAAGCAATACCAAGATTCCTGGAGAAAACAATGACAAACAGGAGATGCAAAACATCATGATGGGAGAGCGAGGAGGAGCTCTGCTTACCCAGCTTCTGGCATGGTGGCAGCCAGCCCTTGTGATGGGGAAAGGACTCTCTCCAGCTGTCTCTCCCAGAGGCTATGGGTGTGCAGTAGCTACACTGTGGGGTGTGTGGCCATGTGGAGGTTGCAGTGGGGAGTGACAGCTTGTGCTCGTGGCTGTGCTGGGGCCAGGGTGCTGGGACAGCACAGCCACAAACTTGGACTGCCTGCCCACAGAGCATGTGAATTAATCTGACATATTCAGGAATTTCGCATTTTCTTCTGCTAACAGAAGGTAGCAGGGAGAAACAGACTATACATATACATAAATGAAGTGAAACTAGAGTATTGCAAGCTATGCATCATGAATAAGGCAAGGATATTGTATACTGTAGCACAGACAATATACCATGAGGGCCATCTTGTGGTCAGAGAAAGTTTATTCTCTGTGAGCGCAGGGAAAAAACCATTCCCAGAAATTTTGTAATGTACCTGAAGATACTGTCATTGTAATTCTTAGAGCCTCGGAATAGTTTGGGTTGGAAAGGACCTTAAAGATCACCTAGCTCCAACCTCCACCATGGAAAGGAACACCTGCTACTAGACCAGGTTACTAAAAGCCCCGTCCAACCTGGCCTTGAACACTCCCAGGGACAAGGCATCCAAAGCTCCTCTGGGCAAACAATTCCAGTGCCTCATCACCCTCACAGTAACGAATTTCTTTCTAATCTCTAAACCTACTATTTCAGCTTAAAGCCGTTCCCCTTTGTTCCATCACTACAGGCTCTTGTGAATAGTCCCTTTCAGCTCTCTTGTAGCCTCCTTTATGAACTGGACACTGATGTTAAGGTCTCTTCAGTGTCTTCTTTTCTTCGGGCTGAACAATCACAGCTCTCTCAGCCTGTTTTCTTAGGAGAGGTGCTCCAGCCCTCTGAGCATCTTTGGGGACTCCTCTGGACTCACTCCAGCAGGTCCCTGTCCTTATGCTGGGGCCCCAGAGCTGGATGCAGAGCTCCAGGTGGGGTCTCACGAGGGCAGGGCAGAGAGGCAGAATCCGCTCCCTCCGCCTGCTGCCCACGCTGCCTTTGATGTAGCTCAGGACACAGCTGGCTTTCTGGGCTACAAACACACATTGATGGATCATGTTGAGCTTCTCATCCACCAACAACCCCAAGTTCCTCTCCCAAGGGCTGCCCTGGATCCATTGTCTGCCCCACCTGTGTTTAGGCTTGGGATTGCCCTGACCCAGATGCAGCACCTTGCACTTGGCCTTGCTGAACTTCTTGAAGGTTGCACAGGCCCACCTCTCCAGCTTGTCAAGGTCCCTCTGGATGGCATCCCTTTCCTCCAGAGGGTCAAAATTAGAAATTGGTTGTGATATACTGTAACGGATGGAGCTGCTCTGCTGCTGGTCATTAATTGGGTCATTGATCCTCAAGTGACAGATGAAAGGATTAGCTGCGATCCCGTGCCAATAAACAAAATAAGATGTTTCACGCGTTGGGAAGGCTTTTGTAGATTAACAACTAGAGTCAGAGTTTTCCCTTGATGAATATTTTATGCCTATTTGCTTTGGAAATTTCTTTCATCCTCTACATTGTATAAAAGCTTTTTGAAATCCACGGATTAAATACCATCACAGTGCTAGAGTTAAGAATGCTATTTTTTATTGCCAAATAACAGTTCAAACCAAGAATCAACATCCTTTGCGTGGTTATCACAAAATGAACCCAGTCTGTGTGAGACAGAGCTCTCAGCTGCACACCTCTTTAGTTCTGTATCCCTGTGTTCTTGACGAAAGACTAAAAATGCTGAATTAAAAGGATGACTGTCCATTCAAATTAAATGTAGTATCCAACACAGCCACGGAAAGTAGAATATGATCTTCTCTGTATCACCTGATCTATTCAGAATTACTCCATTTCCTTTTTTTGTGTGCTTCCCAGTGAATCCAGATGCCTCCCAAAGAACCCAGGAACTTAACTTTACTGCCGTCCTAATGGGAACCGTCTGCCAATGGTGCTGGGTAGGCACAGCTTTGCTTAGTTTATGGGACCATGATCCATGGTCGATTAACCAGGCTTTTTTGGTTCTAGGAGAGGTGTGTTTACGAAAAACCAGCCCCACCATCTGGTACCATTGGCTTTAGGTCTGCTATAGATCACTCACAGTGAACAAATATTTTTCTCGTTTGTCAGTCAGCCTTTGTCCACACACAACTGACTTTTCTAATAACATTAAGTGATCCTTATTGTACTGTTTTACTGCTACTTATGGATTATTTAATTCTTTTAATGGCTCTGCAATGGTTCATTTCTTTCCTAAAATTATTCTTTAAAGTACTTGTGCAGATGGGGAAAGACAAGGTTGATTCCTCCTGCAAGGAGCTGTTGATAGATTCAGAGATGCTGGCTGCTGAGCACTGCTGTAAATATTCACTATCTCAGCTCTGCAGGCTTACCCTCTTTGTAGAGTGTTTGGGAATATCTGATAGTGCAGAGTATAAAAGCAGAACAAGGGAGAGCTGCCTTCAGCTTCCAAGTGAAAATGACTGATGATAAAACCCGTATTTTAATGACGTTATCTCTCCCAGGAACATTTGGAACTCAAGCCAGAAAAGTCTGGCAAAATCAAACAGATTTTACAGACCAGGCACACGTCACTCACTGGTAGTGTGTGTTCCAGTTCCCAGAGTCACAGTTTTATAGCGCTCTGCCCACCTTCTCAGAATGCTCCCAGCTGCCTGCTCTGGACAGAGGCTGTCTGCACTAGGCACGAACCAGCCCAGGAGAGACCTCACCTGGGAGGAGCTTTCAGCAGCAGCAGCTTTTCAGTAAAGGCTTGTTGTTCTGAGCATGGTGTGATAACACAGCCTGGCTCCTGGACACCTGCTCAGAGAGGGAACCACCATCACCTTTTGAGGAGGGGAAATGAGAGCAGCATCGGTTAGAATGGCACACGTGTCCCCTGTGGGAGACGTCTCTTCTCCCTTTCCAGCTCTTTCTGTGCAGGGCTGAAGCTCTGGTGCTTTCACAGTGCCCTCTGCTGCAGGCTCCTGATTCGAATCACAGCAGAGCCCTCGGTCTGCTCTGCAGCAGTTGGGAAAGTAGGTACTGCTCAGGGAGTCAGACCCCAGCACTGAAGTGTGTCTGTGTGCAAAGAAATCCCCGACACCGTGGAGGGATTGTGAGCTGAGCGAGTTGTGCATTTAAATGTATTTAAGAATTTGTATTAAAAAAAAAAAAAAACGACAGAAAGATTTCTTGCATCTACCTGTCAGATTACACAAGTATAGAAAAATTATTAGAGCTATTGGGATTTTCCTTGTAATGCAGAATCACTGAGGCCCTCAGTTAGAGATGGAGTACAGAGCCTTGTAGAAAGCACACTGGATATATGTATATAATTTGTGTACACAGCACACTTTCTTACATTCTTGAGTGATCTGGTAAGGAATAAAAATAAAGAAAAGGAACCTTTAAGAAATTAATATTAGAATTTGTTCAAATAAATAAGAATTTTCTTCAGATGAAACACAAATATTGAGATAGATATGCACATATGCAAAGTTGATTGATTTCTTTCTTTACCCCTGTAACAATCAAGATCCTTCAATTGCAAAACACCTGGGTCCAAACTTGCTTGGGACTCTGCCAGCACAGGTTTGTGTAAGGACTCGAGGGGGAGTTGTGACACACTTCTGCAGCTTTTAAAGGGGTACTTGACTCTGAGGTCAGTTTTCATGCCTTGGCTTCATGACTTTTTATATCTAGTTGAAGTTTTCCCCAGAAGATGGAAAAACCTGATTTCAGTTTCCTCAGGGAACCTGTGCAGAGGAATGAGGAATCAATGGCCCTGCTTAGGGCAACAGTCAACTCTGAAACCCTTTGGGTATGGGGGGAGCTTGTTGTGAATGGACTGTGCTGCTCGGTTTTGTGTCTTGGCCAGGAGAGAATCAAGGCAAGACTGACCACACCAACAGGATTTACTCCCTTCTGCTTTTTCATCACCCTGGAAGGGTGGCAGAATGTAAATATTTCTCCCACTTGTTCATTTCCATTTCTGAGAGCATTTGTAGTAAGTGGTGAGCACAAAAAATTATAGCTCTGTAGTGGGTGCGGAAGCTGCCTGCTGCAATCAAAGTGAGACAGACTCTTGACAGCAGACTTTGGTGCTTGCACAGAAGAACAGAATAAATGAGACGTGTCAGGAATTGTTCTGATGACATGCCCAAAGCTTTGGGTGAATCTTGCCAGACCTCAGACCAGATGTTTAACCTTTCCATCATCTTACGGCATTACCACTCGTTAATAAAATGTCCCTACTTAAAGAAAATACAGAGTTTTTCCATCTGGGACTGTGCTAAATGCTGTGTCCTGTGCTGAGATATTTCAGAGTGTTTGGTCTGTTCTTTGGAGGCATTGTAGTTGCGTTGCCTTCCTCTTTGTAGGGAATAATCACCCCTTTGCAAAAAAATAGAGTCAAACGTCTCTCTACTACTGTATACTACACTCTCTAACAAAAGTCTCAGCATATTTTCATATTAACAGTAAAGAACAATGAGTGTTGATATGTTCCTTAGTATTAAAATGTTAGCAAAGATGGGAAAAATTAACAGAGTCCAATTGATGAATGAGGCCTCATCAAATTAATTGCTGAAATCTGGTTTATACTCATTGATATTTTTGATTGTGCCACAGTTGGCTCATATTTTACATAAGGATATTGTTCAGAAAGGGTTAATGCAATTGACTAACTATTAATAGTTACTTTTACGAAAGCAGACCATAATGTTATTTATTACAAAATAACATATGGGCAAGGAAATCAGTGTTAGCAGTATATATATGTAGCTAGTGTTTTATACTGATTTACTTTTAGCTTTCTGGAACTCAAGAGTATTCATGTGTAAAACACACTCTTGATATTTTAATTAATTAGTTTATCTAAACCAGTAATATAAAGTGGAACCCATGGCATTGGTGCAGTCTGGTTTATTATTATCCTGCTACCTTTTTGGCAAACAATACACAAATTTCATGCTGCAATAACTCCCCTTGGATTAGCTAAGGAGCAGGAGGAAGGGAAAAGAGGATATAGAATGAGTGCTATTTTTGCAACTTGTGTTCACTTTTTTGTCCCCTGTGACAGTATAGGTTTGATGTAATATTTAAATACAAGCAAAGCAAAGTCATTGAGACCATTTCTTTCTTGTGCCATGATCTATTTAGGCTGAATTCTGTTGACAGCTGAGTAACACTGTTACCTGCCAGTGTGATTACAGCAGTGTCCGCCTTCATTTTCAAATCCAATTTGCATTTAATAAAATGAAAGATGAAAGCAACCTGGCTGAAAGTGCATCATCAGCA
Organism: Falcunculus frontatus; assembly: GCA_013398115.1. Lineage (NCBI taxonomy): Eukaryota > Metazoa > Chordata > Aves > Passeriformes > Falcunculus > Falcunculus frontatus. The sequence continues at coordinate 2,690,384 of VZRV01007601.1, read as the reverse complement.
CCAGCTTGCTGAATAATGGATTTGAAAGACTGGAAAGAAGTCACCAAACTAGTTACAACGTTGGAGTGAATCTAGGTCAGAGAAACTTCAGCATGACTTATTGCAAGCCCATGACATAAATCATCCAGGAGAGGCCAGAGAAGACCAGCTACCGAGCTTATTTATTGTAGAAGAGATTGGCATTAATGACATAGAGGAGCAGAATGCATCCATCTGGGATCAAAATACCAATATGTCCTTCAAGAGAATGGTGACTATCCAGAAAACACCACAGCCAACGTGTCCAGAAAGACCCTGTGCTCCAAACCACGGGAGAGTTTCCTTCTGACTGCAGTGTCATCCCAAGGTACCCATTGCTCCTCTTGTGCAGCACCAGGGAGCACACAGGGGAGCTGGAGGTGGTCAAGCCGTGACCGCAGGGGCTCAGCCGCTGCCCTGGCAGGGTCAGCAAGCCTGGCTGGGGGCTGAAAGCTGCAGCTGCTGCTGCTTTTACAGCTTGGCTTTTCTGGGTTCAGCTGGCATTACCTGTTCTATCCTTTCTCTGACAGCATTTCTGTGGTGCTGCAGTGGCTGTGGGGGTGGTGGGGGGAAGCCTGTGGTAGTGTTACGGATTATGGTGAAACAAAAATCAACCCTTTGTGAAAAGTCCTGGGTATCTCATACTGTGATTCTTCTTTTTGGGCACCGGCAGGGACAATGTTTCAGCTTTGGTTCATGTGGGTTGAATTATTGCTGTTTGCTATCTTTGTTCAGAGAGGATTGAAAGTTTGTGGGTTTGGGACTAGCTTTGATTAAGGCCTTTTTTCTCCTCTGGGAGATAAATATTTAGTGCTCAGTTGGACAGGGGCATGTTCCAGTGCAGTTCTGTTTTCAGCGTGATTGCTGTTTTAGGTTCCATTTCTAAATCACAAAATTTTGCAACAATGATTCTGGATGCAAAAGAATGGAAGTAGTTGGTTTGTGGGGGATTGGGTATCATGACAATGTACATATGTTATTTTCTTTCCTTTGTCTGCTTTACTTGTAAGGCCTATTAGCTAACTGTCATTTTCCTGGCTGGATTTCCTGTTTTGTGTTCTTGTCCCAGAGTATTTATTTCTCTTTTGTCTGCACCTGGTACTTCTAAGTGTCTTAATTCTGTTTTTTCTTGACATGCTCCTGTGATGCTTTATTTCTTAAAAGAGTACACCTGGCAGGGAAGCCTTGTTTAGCCCATCAGTTCTCAAGAGTGTTTATAGAATAAAAAAACCTTCCTGATGTTTCTGAAGGCGTAAATGTGTTCAGCCACACCTAACATTCACAACTCTAAGTTATTTTAGTGGTAGTTTTTTCAGGAAATGATAATTATACAACAGTAATTTCTTTCAAGTTTTACTATCACATGTATTGCAAGGTATGGGGGAAACTCTTTGGTTTCAAAAATTTATGTATCTTAAAAGGGCTATGACCTTGTTTGGGTGTTACTGCTGGCACAGTCTCTATAATGCTTGTCATTTTAATAAGCTTTAAAAAGTTAAGCTGTATAAAACATGCTTCTGAAGCGAGGAAATAGGAATATACCTAACCAGTGAAGATGGGCAGAAAACCTGCATAAATGTTACTGGGGGAGCTGATGTAACTGGAACCAGGATGTCAAAACTTTCAATGGCTTGACAGCTATCAGCAGGACCTTAAGTGAGGGGAAGCTTTTGTTCAGTAGAGCTGATGAGCAGCTCACTGATGTTAATAGGACACTTTTCATGTAGTTCGAATTTTTGGACTTTGAATCAGATCTAACATTCTCATTGAAAGTGTGATATTGCAATCTCTCTGTTGTCACAAGAATGACACCTTCTTTAGAGGAGATTATTTTCTTTTGGAAAGGGAGGGATCCACGAAAGAAATAATTGATAGTCTTAAATCCTGTACTTTGGAAATTCAGGTTCTCTTTATAATTCACACAGAATGAGAAAAATTACTAGCAACTTCACAATACTTAGAGCAGACCTGATAATGGAGTAATTATTTTACAGAAGAGCACATTCTTTATTGCAAAGATGAACATTTAATTCTATCTATACACAGCTTTGCAACAAAGGTAATAATTTCCACCAGAACATGTATGATTAACTGAGCAACTCGGTATAGAGTTGTCAATCTTGAATGTTCTGGTAGCAAGGAAAGAACAAGGACACCTTGTGATTATTGTTATTGGGGTGGGGGTGGACAGAAAGATCTTACAAATAGCGCCTCAACTCACCTTAGGTGTATCCTTTAGATCCACAAAAGAGAGTGGGGGATAAGGGGAATAAAGAAGCTAAAATGACTGCCTGCTTGCTGCTGAACAAACCATTCCCTGGGAAAAATCAAACTTGAAGAAGAAACATAAGATGGAGGAAATGCATGATCTGTGCCCAAGGAGAATATTATGGAAATAAAGAGACAAAAATTAGTACAACTTAAAGTTTAGGAGAAAAACATTGTCTAAAGTTACAGTGCCTTGAAGGCAATAAAGACATTTTAATATATTTATTTTCCCCATTTTTAATCTGTGGGATTTTTTTTAAATTAGAAAGAATTGGAAAAGTGAAGTTCTAATTATTTTTTTTTAAATATGCAGGAAATGATATTGTTCTTTCTAATGGTACATATGGTGGATTAGTAACTTTAAAAGATGATTTTTTGATAAAATGATAATTGCCTTAGTGGTTCATAGTCTATTAATAGCAATGTAACTTTCATGTACTTTGGTTAAAAGACGTGCTCCAAAACAGAAAAAAGGTATCAGAGATGTGAAGTACAATTCTCAGTGTGCTGGCAAAATACCTGAATGGAACACAGTGGAAGTGAAAGCAAATTTTTAGAAACAAACATTTGAACTTTACAGTTTGTATCAATGATGTGTCTCTGAAAAGCTGTGGGTCACAGGAACAGGAACTTCTGTGCCTATTCAAACCCCAGACCTGGGGACACTGGGTAGGTGACCACTGCAGTGCTTCAGGGCAAGCAGCATCTGCGTGCCCAGCGCTGCACCCATCACCACACTACAGAAGAGGAAGGAGCCTCTTTTTCTCATCCCTTAGATTTTACACTGTGTGGCACGAGTTCTGATGGGCTTTTGCCTGTACATTGTGTAAGAAGTGGAACTATATGCAGTATTTCAGTTTGTTGATGTCCTGTGGCATTGAATTCCCTGAATTCCATAGAATGCATTTGCGTGAATTTTTGGCTTCTAAATTTCCTGTTATTTCTCACTTTGAACATTAGTTTGGGAAGACAAAGGAGTGTGATCTCTCTTTCCTGAGCTCTGTTGCAGCAAGAGTTTTTTTCTGGGAACAAAGAACCTGCAGAGGACAAGGACAAGATTGTATTTGTTGATGAGCACACAACTGTAGCAAAACACCAGGAGCTGTGAGCACTTTGAATTTGACCATTTGTTGGTCTGCCATGCTGTCCCCTTTCATGGGAGAGATGGGGTCTGAATGGATGGGGCTCTCCATCCTTCTGAGGGTCTCTAGACTTTTGAGGTGTTAGTACTTTACTTACACAGCTACTTGTAAGTGAGGTGTTGATGAACATGTCAAGGGACTTTCTGTGTTCTATACATACTGAGTAAGAAGATGTTTCTTAGTATCAGGTGTTCCTATGTAAAGTTTTCTTATACAACCTGAGAACGCTTGCCGTGGTGCACGTTTTATTTCAAAATGACTGTACAGATAATCCTGATCTCTATTTAAAAGAACCCAAGCTATGCAATAGCATTGTGCCAGCAAAAGAGTCAGTACAAACATTGTCACCTCTTCTGTTTCTAAAGCCTACACATGCTGTGAAGGGAGATTCTCATTAGGTTTGAGCTGCTGGAACAAAATGTTGCCTACCTGGACTGGGCTATATGTAAACACATTGTCACCCAGCTACCAAACTGAAGAACCAGGTTAATGAATCTTTGTTCTTTCTTTGCAACTGGTAACAGTGAAAACCGTCTCATTTTGTCATCCTGCTATTCATTCTGTTATTTTCTGCCCCTTCAAGCTGCTGGTGTTTTCATTTCTGTATTGAAACTTACAGACCATAGGGAAGTCCGGGACAGAGCCCAGCACTCACTGACTCACTCCTGCTCATTGAAAGGTATAGATAAATGCTATAGAGCTGTGGATTTGAGGTTTAAGGAATTCTAAGCCTCCACAGTGGAAAAAGTACCCTGTAACAAAAATATGAACCCCAAATTTCTTCCGAGTCCAAAGCTACAGACCAGATTGAGAGTATTCACCCTTAGATGTGTACATTTTTTCAACCCAGAGATGAAAGAAAGCAAGTGGCATCCAGAGGAACCTCACAATCCTCTTTCTAAAGGGGACTGCAAGGTATGTGTGAGAGGAAAGGCAAGGGAGTGTCAGCAAACCTGATGTCTCTAAAAACAAAATGGATGAGCCATGTCTATACAGATATTATATAGATGTGGAAAGGGTTGCATTTAAATTTCATACTGGTTAAATGCTGTTATAAATACAAAAGAATGAGCTATGAACCCTTCACTTCCATTGGTTCAGAATCTACTTATGTGTTTTAGTGAGTATATGTACATAGAATTGGTGATTGGAGCCTTAGTATTACTGCTAGACATTTTCAGCCATCTCAGGGAGGGCTTTTCTGCATCCCATTCTCTGATCAGCTAAAATCTTAGTGAAAATCCCATCCTTTCTCCAGTAATAGTTTTTAAGAAAGAATGGGACATAATGAAACTGATATCTCCCAGTTTGTGCAGAGTGGAAGAAGACACTTCTTTAGCAGCAAATACTACATGAAGAAATATAATTTTCCAAAGAAATAGCCCCTGTAAGGAAAAATTTCTAGAAACACACAGTGAGGTCTATCATTGAATAGGTGAACCCAATGCTTGTATTTATGAAATCATGCTTTATCTGTGAGAACCACAGTGATGAGTTTCAGACAGAGAGCAGGCACAAATCTCTGCAGGGAACACCAGTGAGTGTGTAACCCAAGCCCTTTCTCTCCATCTGTAGGCTAGGGGACACGCTTTCAAGTAACAGTAACACAAGAAATTAAAACATTCCCTTGACATCAGAGACAATAATTCAGTCTTTGTTTCCAGATGAAAGCACAGACACTTGCTCGCCACCGCGACAGAAGTAATTTCAAAACAACGAGTGTTAGGGAGCACTCCGTGGGCTATGATGAGCTACAGGTTTATTGCCTTTTATATCTTTTGTATCATTTTTATTCTGCCTGGATTTAGGTTACTCAGGGAATCTTGGAAAGATTCTTTTAAATTATCTGGGACTGAGAGGAGATAATGTTGTACCTATTTGAGACAAAGCATCCTGCCACAAGAAGATTTATTTTTTAGCATCTTTATCAAAATTTTGGCTTACTTACAGGTTGATGACTCAAAGGCACCTTTTGATAATACAGAATAATAGATGTGAAAACAGCCTGACCCACTAGTCAGGACTTAGCAGCCTGGGCTATGCATACCTGGCCAAAAAAGGACAATAACCTTGTTTGCTGGGTATTTCCTCATCTGGCTGAACAGCAAAGATTTATTCTGGCAAAGCTGTCAGTATGGAGAAGGGCAAAGGGCAAAAACAGGGTGTGATAGAAAAATAATTCAAACAAGAAAACCAACAGCTGGTGTGAGTTGGGTCAACTCATATACTAGTTTTTGACACCCATTCAGAGGGAAAGGCAAGTTGGCTAGAAAAATGCACAGATAAAATTGATGTGCTCCTTACAGGCCGCAGTTTGCTGAAATTCCAGAACTCAAGAGCTTTTTGTAGACCATAAAAATGTCAGCACAACAGTCTGCTGTATGATCAGTCTTCACAGAAACTGTTATTTAAGATAAGTTTATAAAAAGTTTATAAATAACGCAAAATATTAGTGAGGACATGGATATGATTTTACTTGTTCAGGACTGACTAGTCTAGCTCTTTTTGATGCCTTTGTTATGCTTAATAGATACAGAAAAAGTCATTGCAAAGATGACAAAGTCCTTGAGACTAATTAAAGGCTTGTCTTGTGTTTCTTTATGTTAGAAAAAAAAAAACAGTTTCCTTTACTCTTGTTTGCCTTGTTGGTTCCAACTCTGGGCTTTGAATTTCAAGGACCATAATTTCTGTTCAGGCATCTCTCTGACCTCAGTAGCCCTGACCTCAGGCTGGTGTTTCGAAGCACCGCAGTTAAAACTATAACAATATTAATGTTACCAGTAATAGGCATGGCATCTGCCATGGGAATATATCTGTAAATATATTTTTTACTTTCCTTTTCAAGAGAAAAGAAGTATTTCTAAATTACTGGAATGTAATTTTTTATCTCTTCTTAATAAGAGCAGTGTCCATGGTTACCTCGCTGCTGCCAGTTATGCCAAGTGTTGTTATCAAGGTACAGCCATACATAATAAAAGTGATGGTGTTTATACCTGTTTTATTAGTCAAAATTATATTCCAGCTGAAAGATTTGCTGAAGATAAAATGGAATTTCATTTTACATTAAACAGGAAAGAGTGCAAACGAAAAATATCCCGTTAGAGACAATGCACAGTATTCAGGTTTATAAATTTGACCCTCATTTTGGAAACGAGTCTCTAATCTTGCTGTGCAAGCAACACATGCTGCACAATAATAGCACAGCCGTAACATCAGGTTTTAAAAACTGCACATTCAGTGTGACAGACTTCCTTGGAAATGACCTAAATCTTATGGAGTGTGAGTCAAAGGCAGGTTAATGTTTAAAAACTCTGGTGACCCACTTTGAATGTCGCACTGCTCTGTCTCCTGGCATGAGTCTGACACGGACACAAATTGCATGGCAGATAGTCCTTGCAGCAGCTACTCTTGACTGTGGTTGGGAAAGTGGCTTCTCTTGGGAACTAACTAAAGTAGATTCATGTTCTCCTAAGAGGTCATTTAGTTGTCTTTGATACTTGAGTTTTAGGTGCTTGTCCATTCCTATGAAGTCCAAGTGCCTTGAGGGCCAAGTGCATCTATGCCCAAACCGCTTCAGTCAGGTGGGATAATGCACAGAGGGAAACTGGGGGCTAATTCTCTAAGGACATACAAGAGGTTTCATGCTTGCAGTTAAGGCATGTAACTCTTGGTTGTCCTGATACCCCACAGGATCAGTAGGGCTCAAGGGTGGGATTCTTGGAAGCTGGTGTGCTCAGAGCCACTTGAGTAGGCCGGGAAGAAATGTTCTTTCCCCCAGACAGGCACTTTGAGTGAGAGGCGGAAATCTTTGGACAGCACAAGCTCCACCCAGGGAGGAGGAACGAAGCAGTGCCTCTTGCATGCTCCCTGATCTTGGGATGCTGACCTGAAAATGCAGCTGTCCAGAAAATCTCATCCCCATTGTAGGGAGGGAAATATGTTAGAAAAGACAAGGGCAGATGACTTATAACATACTATTCCTTATCAAATCATCTTTACTCTAAAATCCTCAAGGATATTTATTCTAAAATCCTTTAGGTTATTCATTCCTGCATAGGGGAGCCTCATTTTGCTTTCCTTTTACTGCAACCTAATTAAATATTACTTGAAATCGGGGGGAATGATGTCCCAATTAAATGGATGACTGCTGTAATCATAGAACATTTTTTAAATTAAATGGAAAGGATTCCTGTTCCAGGTGCAGGCAGTACCATGGATACTAAAGATCTGTACAGTCCCAAATAGGAATGCATAATGACAGTGAAGCTGCAGTAGTTACATTAATGTTACTATTACACATAACTTCTTTCTGACCCAGGGAATATAATAGCTTGTACCAAACTACTTCAGTGAAAGAGAAGAAAGTGTGTCTGCACTGTGCCATGGAGGGGCAATGCAGAGACATTCCAGCTGCTGCAGAACTGAAATAATATAATTGCACTAGCAGGTTGCAAATAAGGTCTGCCAAGGAGACTGGCATCATTATCTAACCTAGTGATTATGGAGCTTGGCCAAGAGTGATGTATTCCTGGTCCCAGGCTCTATGTCCTTGATTATTTCCGGCTTGTATTTGTTTTTTAATCCAGATGCCATCTGATGTCAGATATTTGAACATCCCAGGGAGCAGAAACTGGGTCCCAGGTCTCTTCTACTCAAATCCAGGTTTGTCCTTCTTTGCAGGCTCTGCATTTTCCCCCAGGAAGTAGAAGCAGTAGTTTCAGCCCTCCTCAGCAGGGAAAAGCCTGGAATTCAGGTCTACCACTTCCTGAGCAAATATGCTATTCGGGTATTATGTAAAAGGCCATGTCTGTGAATAAAAACTTGGCATACATTAAGATTGCTCAAAGCATACCAAATAAATCAGGCTCTTCAGGAGGGACAGCTAGTTTGTAAATCCCAAGCAGCCTTTGTTGACAGAGAAGTGCTTAGATTGTCAGCTCAGCTTGGATTTTTCAGAAATCTAGTGCAAAATCCCTTTGTGTCTTCAGTTTTCATTACCCCCTGAGCTGTGAGGTGGAGTGTATTCGTGTTTGGCATTCAGGATGAGGTGCTTTGCCTGTCCTGTGCACCTACAGCAGCTGCACCCAGGGCCCCTTTTCTGTAAAAGGATTGGTGGCCAAAGAGCAGCAATGAGAGCAGGAGCAGTGAGAGCAGGAGCAGAGCTGGAATGTTTGAGGTCACAAGCCTGGCAGGGGACAGCACCCAGTGAATCAAAATTCGGAACAGGAGACTGGTGAATGTATCAAGAGGGAAAGCACAAACAGATCCCCAGTCTGCTTACATGTTCAAAAGCTGCTTGTAAAAAAAAAAAAAGAGAGAAAAAAGATTATAGATAGAACAAAGAGGTTAATTTTAAAAGAACTGTATAAGCCCAAATTTTAATTCAGTTCTGAAAGGAAACAGCCTTTTAATACACTCTTGGGCAGTTAACGTCTCACCCTTGTTAGTTTCCCGAAAAGTGATGCTTGTTGCTTGCAAACTGAGCGCTCAGAGAAACTGTCCAGAGGCTGTGGTCCATACCTAAGCAGCCAGACAACTTAATAACAAGCGACAGTAAGTTCTTTTGTGCAGCTATGCTGCACTTGGCTAACTGCTCAGGATGTCCTGGGAAATGATGTCTAATGTCAACAACATTTGTGTCTTGGTTCTTGTCTCAGACATGTGAAATTAGAAAGCCTGATATGTCTGTCCTGGGTACTCAGAAACTTCTTACTACTCTGGCATCTTTTCCCAGACAGTATTAATTCTCCAATTGAGTTACACAATGGTTTATACATACTAAATCTATTTATGTGTTCAGAGCATAAGGATTGCCAGGCCTTATTTGCATTTGTGGTTTATAAAACCTGAACATGATTTCCTGAATGCGTGACGGTGCCCTATATTGTCTCCTGATATGCTCTGAAAACCAACCTCCTAATGACTTTTAGTCTACTCCTAAGGCTGCTTACATTATTGTAAAGTTGTTGAGTTACCTCTAACAGAGCCAGCAGCTCACTACTGAGATTTCATTCCTTTGTGAGATGGTAAAGCAACTCTTTTTCTCAGCTGCATTAGTTGTCTCACTGCAGATAACTCGGCCCAGATTTGCATAGGTGTTGGATGTCACAGCTGCATGTCCCAGTGGCAGTAAAGGCACCCGGGAGTGCTCAGTGCTTGCTGAAAAATGACACTATTCGGATTTCAAATTTACCACTGCAAATTAGAGGAGTGGAAAGTATGAGGCAATGAAGGATGGGATTTATTTGCATTCTCCTGATTCTAGTATACTGATGTGACTACTGAATATATTTTGAGATCCCCCGAGTCTTAGTGAGAATGTAATTTTTTTTTTGTCTTAACAAGGAAAGGAAGAAAATGATGGATGAAATTGGATGTCACAAATTTTATTTACAATGCTGTCATTGATTTGCATTTTATTTCTCGGTCCAACTGGAGTAGGAAAATCCTGCTTTTTCAGCTCTCCAAGTTCTATGATTACAAGAGAACCCCCTAAAGAGCTGATAAAATAAGTGTGACAACTCAAGATAAATAATTGCTCCTGGCTAATTGTTTCCAAACTACAGATACAGTCGTATTGTCAAAAATCATCATGGCCAGTTCATGGAACAGCTGTTTCATATAGAAATGCTGTGATTCATTTTGTATTCTTGTCCATTATGTGCTCTTGGTGAATTTAGTGCAATTACATGTAGAAAAAGGGTATTGCTTTTTTTGAGGAAGGCACTGTAAGCTGCCATTTTTCAGAGCTGTATTTCTGTGCTGTATTTTTCCTCCCTACAAAAAGCAGCCAGAAAGGTGTGTCAGAAAGACATTATCTTCAAAAACACATGAAAGGTGTCAGTCTGCTTTCAACACAGTTTTGTGCAATTCATAATTGTTTTCTGTCACATTAACTGTTAACTGTCCTGTTTGGTAAAGACACATGTTGTTCGGAAAAAAATCCAAACTAGAAATGGCAGGATTTTCTGAAGAAAATCGCTTGTGAGAAAATTTGCTGGGCTGTTCCTTCTATTGCAACAAATACACAAACTGCCATACCAATAGAAGAGATTCTGCCCAAATTTGGCTCTCCATCCACGGGAATGGATGTGGAACTGAAGCTGCAGTGATCCTGTCTGTTAATTTTCCTGAGTGTTTGCTCTGTTATCTCACTTTCCTTGCTATAAAATGGGATATTAATCCTTCTTTCGTTCAGAGAATTAGCTGGGTTTTGTGCAGTCCTTTGGTACTATTAATGAAGGATTTCCTCTGCAGTTTAACTCATCTCTCCCTCTTTGCACAGATACTCCTTACTACACCAGGATCCTTTCTTTACAGAGTCAGATTTGCTGGTTTTCATTAGGAGATGATGAATGTAAAGCCGAGATTTTCCCTGAGAATCTGGAAGCGAAGCTGAAATCACTTCAGTGAAAAGTGAGCCAGCACGGTGAGTTTTATATCCCTAAATTAGCACTGAAGAGAAGGGGAAAACTCAAGACGTAATTTCACAGTAAAGCCTCAGTGTGCTGGTGAGTAGGAAAATAAAGTATTCTTCATCCATGAATCATGCTCACTCCCGGGGAGGAGAGATAGATACTTATTGCTCTTGCCATTTACCCTCTAGCCAGCTGTCTGAAGAAGAGTCATGCACCTATAGCCACATGTTGAAAATATCTTCTCTGCTCTCTCTTGTCGTTATAATGGTTAGAACAGAGAGGAATTGTGAAGGACTTCATTATTCTCCCCATTTAATTTTGCAGGATGCCCTTTGGTGCTTCTGCTCTGCGTTACAGCAGAGTCAATCTGATTGATGTATACATCTGGTAGACACCAAAATAAGGCTACCATTACTAAGAAATACTGACTTTGATGTCATGAATTACAAAAAGAAGAAAGCAAGCAGTAAGACCATTTTGAAAATATGAAGTAGCAATGCTTACTAATTTAGCAGATATAGCACAGAAGGAGAACACCAAAAAGCAAATAACCCCCCCTAAAGTATGGGACTGTAGTGCTAGCAAGCACCGGTTCAGTCTTATCTCCTATGGATACAGTTGGACGCAGCAGCAGGAGTGTTATTTTCTCCCTGCATGATACGAGTCACTTCCACAGGAGACAATATGCAATCCTAAGAGCTAAGCGCGAGGTGTTTCATATCTGCTGAATCTCTTGCTTTGAGTCATTGATTTCTTCACATCGAATCTCATCTCTGGCCCAGTTAGTGAGCCATTAAGTGAGGAGTCTACTGTGTTGATGAAATAATAATTCTGTTTACAGAGCGCCTTCTCACCAAGGCACTGTAGGTGCAGCACAGTGTCTGCTTAATTCACACTCCTTTAATAATTAAAGCTTTTCTACCTAATGCCTTTGTGAAAAACTGAATTCTTGTGTGATCTTCAACCAGAAGCAATTGCTGAGAGGCTTCCTGGGGAGCAGTTCCTAGAAGGTTGCCCATTTGTTTGGTGCCAGAGCATACTTTCCTCTAGAATGAGGAAAACATTTCCTTCTTTTGAGGAAGGTGCTAAAGCCACATACTCAAGCACATCAGCTGAGAAGGACAATGCAGTTGTACTCCATTTCTGCCATACTTTTGTCCCATTAGTGATCGTCACCATACTCTGAATACATAAACCATGTGACAATTCAAAATCTTTTTTCACCTTCTAAAAAATTAAGGCATGCTGAAATGATACATATCCCTTAAAGAATAAATTGTCTTCTGGTAGCAGAGAAAAAGACAAGCTTAGGAAAAGTAAGGGCTAGTATGACTTGCTGCATTCAGTCCAATCCAGAATGTCAGGAGTTTACCCACCCAGCTGAGGATTTCCCTAGAAGGAACAAAATCTTGTTCATATGTTTTTGAACAATCACCTTCTAAAAAACTCCTTCTATTTTGTTTTTTTTTTAATTGTCATATATAATTAGGGAAAGAAGGAGAAAAGGAGTGAGATATGCTGGCTCTTAGATGATGTGCTGTCTCATTCCCTAACATCTGCACAATGCTGGCTTAAATATGAGCACTTCCTCGTATTCCACTTAAGATTCCATAGGGGCACTTGCAAAATCTGTCCAGAGCTTTTCTTCCCTGGGCCACCAAAACACATTTTGTATGCTTGGTGAATCTAATCCAGGAGAGAATAAGGGTTAGTTACAAAGGCAAAATTTTGCTTTAACCTTAAGGGCTCATGTCTTCTTTTTTTCCCTTCTGTGGACATTCATGAAGTTTTTGTAAAAAGACACATTAAGGCTCTGTACATACATTGGGTGGGTGTAAAAATGACACACAAAGAGAAGGACGTAAACAAGTACTTGTCATAATCCTAAGGTGCCCTCATTAGGGATTTGCATCTGTAGACCTGCTCTTGGGCTAATACTGAGTGATTAATTAGTTGTAGTGGCTGGATACAGCTCTGAAGTGACCATCTACAGGGGGATAGCTGAGAAACCAGCTATGAAACGTGGTGACTCTCACACCTGACTGACATGACTGCCCTTAACCTGTGGGAAGGGCTCCTGGAAGCTGAAGCTCTTGTAGCACAGTTTAGACTTCAGATCGCATTACTGCTTGTTTTTGAAGTATGCTTTGAACAGGAAGAAAACCTAGCAGGGAACAGATGATAGTCCATGTTGGCAGGAATGAATTAATTTGCTTTTTACACTTGTGTGAACCCTGGCTTCAGGAGGCAGTGGCTGTGCCCACTGCCATGGCATGTCCTTGGTGGCCATGTCAGGGGACCACTGACATACTCAGTAGGTTACACTCATTAAGCTGAAACATCTTGAAAGTGCCCAGCTTTTATTTTTAATGTTCTTGCATTTCTGTGTCTGTGTTTGGAGGGTTGCTGGCTAAGGGACGGTGCAGAGAGAGTAATTTCAATTCTCCTTGCATTATCCCAAACACTTTCTCTGAAGGTTATAGGCTGCAGTAGTAGATGAATAGTTCTGGTGTCATTAGCCCTCGTGTGAGCAGCCTGTTTCCTGAAAGCTACCATGTGTCCTGGTGTCTGGGTGCTGACAGAGGGCTGGAGCTCATGTGGGAAGGGTCACCAAACCCCCAGGAAAGGGGTGGTGGTTGAGAGCAAATGTCATTGGCCAAACTCCACCCAAGTGGCTCCATTGCTGTGAAGTTGTGAAGGCAGGGGAGCAGCTAACACTTACAGTCTCCTCAAACAATGCCTTTGAAAATATTTTCCTAAGATTTTTGCTTTGCTTTTGTCACAATAAGAATGGCTAGAAGATAGTTTGAGAGCTCTTTAAGATAAATCCTTTTGTGCCTTTCCTACAGATGTAGGTAATTGCAGAGAGATTTGGGATCTGTCTAAGTCAGATCCTGCCCATTAAAAAATATATCTCAGTGTTGGATTTGACATGCAGTGTTGACATCCTTCTTTCTATAGTAAGTCAGATGATACGTTTAGCAGACAGCTACTTTGACAACTTTCCTTCTGAGAAGCTGGAGGAAAATGCTGAAAATTTCCTGTAGCTTTTGACATTTTATACGCTTGCTGGGATAATCTTTGTAAAATCCTGATTTTGGGGGGGTCCCTTACTGATACCAGAGGCAAATGCAACTCCAGAGACTGCATCTCGTTGCAGTTAGGGAGCTGGACCTCCTGTTAACAAAAAATATTGCCTTGCTTACATTAAAGGGGAAACAGACTCACCAGCTTCTGAACTTTGATACCAATTCTGCAGGATCTTTCTAAACCTATCATTTCTTTCCATTAGAAAAACCACCTGCACAAATTTTTCAAGAAATTATCAGACAAATACTGTTTCCTCTTCATAGTTTAAATTACATCTTGAATGCTTCCCTACACAGTGTTCTTTGCTTTCTTCCTTTCACTTTGCTGCACCAGAAACTACCTTCTGTACCTCGAATAGCTGAATAGCTAAATGCCCATATTATGTGATAATGACTAACTCCACATACAGACCCTGGAGCCATTATGAAGAGCTATTGAACAAAACTTGAGCTGCCTATGTGCTCATTCAGAATGAGATGAAAGCCAGACAAGTGCCTTGTAGAGTGAGTCAGTCTGGATGTCTCATTGTATCACCTCTCGCATTAATAGGAAACACCTAGAATGGGTTCTCAACAGTTTTCTGGAAGCTTTCTGACTAGTTACTGTGAATATATTTTTTGGAGTAATTCTTTTCCATAGGGTGTACAATATTTAGTTTGTTTTCATTTGTATTGGTTTGAAGAACATCAAAATATATATACACCATATTTTTACTTGAATATTTGAGGAGAGTGACTTGCTTGCAGTTATAAAATTTTTTAGGGACACGTATAATGAAGGATCAGTGTGTTTTAGGAGATTTCCAACCATGAATATGTTTAGTATGTCTGACATTAGTGTCTCTGGTAGAAGACACCATCACTGTATCTTTCCTGGAGGAACAGGTAGGCAAAGAGGCTGCTTCTCACAAAATTACCCATAATGAAAACTGATTATATATTAATGTACAGGGATTTATTTTGTTAAATGGCTTGGTTTGCCCTCTAGTGGCAGTGAGTTTGCAGCTGATGGACCCCCAGGAAGCAGCCAAGAGGAGCACAGAACATCACTAATGGATTTTATTTAACTCTGTTGTTTGTTTTATGGTTCTGTCTACTTATCAGCCTGTACTGTGAGCACATAACTGTGCAGGGAAGGCTTCCTCTCACCTGGAGGTCAGGGTGAAGTGTGAGTAAACCTATTTCCTGCTGCTCCATTCCCTCAAGGGTAAAACCATAGAGGAGATCCCTGAATCTCTTACCTAGAAGGTAAATGCAGCAGCAGCTGGTAGGAGCAGAGGGGGCTGCAGTTTGGTTTCCTGAGGGTTTGCTGTAGGAATCTGTTCAGCTTGTTGAGACACACTTGATTATGTAACGCTTTCCTGACAACCCTGCTTACTGACTAACAAGGGAAAAATAAGCCCTACAAATAGCATAATGCAGAATTCAGGCAAAGAGAAGAACTTAAAGTAGGAAAGGTCTTTTCATATGAAGGAAATCTTTTGGGGAGGAAGAGGGTAATGAAACCCAGTAGCTGTGAAATTGCTGTGTGATCACCAAGCAAGAAAACCGCTTGGTTTGTCATTCAGAAAAATGGTTGCAGTTTCCAGTCTTGAGACATTAGAATAGTAAGGCAGACTATGCCACACATTTTATTTCTCATATACTGTTTTAAAAGATCTAGCAACATTTTTGCAGCAGAAGAAACTTTTTTTCCTTTGTCCCTTTTTTTTCCCCTTAAGTGCATATACTGATGTGGAGGAAAACAGCAAGGCTCATGTTTTCAGTGTTAGTGCAACTATAGAGGAAATGGTTGACATTTAAGGATGATGTAATGAGGAAATTACCAGGTATCTTCCTGAGGGGGCTGACTCTGGGTTATCCCACTCCATCTGTGTTCTAAACACCCTGACTCAGGGCCATTGGTTTTTAAAAAGCACTATTTATTACCGCCTTGATTGCCTTAGGATGAAGTGCTTGTAGAACAGCGGAAGTGTAATGAGAGCCTTATTGGGTGAGGGACTTCCCGAGATAAAATATGAGTTTTGGCAGCTTGGCTAAACAAATACATTTCCAGCTAGCAGTTGTGAAAATCTCACACTGTCTACAGCCCAGAGGTTATGCAAATGTAAGCTGTTGTGGCACTGTTTGTCTCTTCTGCTCCATATGGAGCTGCAGTTAAAAGGGGACCTGATGACTGGAACAATGGTGAAGGGATGGACACAATCACAGGAAATATTTCTATTGCTGTTTCAGGGCATAGAGTTCAGGCATAGAGTCCTGATCATCTAATCTCAAAACAAATCAGATGCATATATAAATAATTTAAAAAACTTCCTTTGAAATGAGACTTTTAAGGAGGAACAAGTTCAGGAGGGGTAAAACTTACACATTTCAACTACTCTTCAGTACCACACTGAAAACATGCATCAGGTGAGTGAAGGTGACATTCAAATGTTTGTACCATAAAGGATTTACCCTCAGAATTGGTAATAGAAGCTGTGAAAGCAACGAGAAACCTTCTTGACTATTTTTATATTTATATTGATATATACATAGAGCCATACTACAGTCTGAGCTATGATTCTGCTCGGCCAGAACAGGGTTCTCTCTGTAGGTTTTTGTTCATGTACAGCTGCAAATTTGGTAGAACACAAAGCACAGAGCTTTGCCTGTGCCTATAACCAAAACCACAACCTTTAATTCAGCCAGTCTGTGCCTATTCATTAAGAGAAACCTGAAATGGGATACCAAACGATGTGCAAAAATTTAGTGCTTTGAGTGCTTCAGATCCTTTGAGAAATATAAATGAAATAACTTCATCAAAGCACCCCTGAAAAGCTCCTCTGTCTCCTGCCCAAGCGAAGAAGGTGAGGCAGAGAGCAGCCCACGGGTGCTGCAGAAAGAATCCGCTTCCGAGGGCAGTGTGGGGCTGTCACATTGCTCCTCGCTCTGTGCAGGAGGGGGATGTTGGCATCCCAGCATTTCTCATGAGTGGAGCAATCCATTTTGTCGATCTACCAGCTGGCCAAAAGGTGGGGGCAGTGCCAGGTTCCCTGTCTGCCTGGTGCTAACCAGCTGGCCCTGGGCATGCTCAGGAGCCTGCAGAGCCAAGCTGAAGGCAGGAGGCAGCGCGGGGGAGTTGGCTGGTAGCTGGACTTGGAGTTGGCAACCTTACCCAGCCCAGGAAGCAGTGTAATCCGTATGGCTGCAGCTGGGGATCTGAGGACTTGGCAAAGGGGGCAACCTGCCTGCCAGATTTATTTTGGTCTGTCAGGCAAGGTCACCAATTAATTCCTCTGGAGCATTTCAGTTTGGTTGCATCAGGATTTTCCTATGTAGTGTTGTAGAGACTGATGCCCAGCTTCACAGAGGAAAGAAAAAGATACAATACAGGTGATTATACTCAAGACTGAAATCCTTAATACCCTCTTCTATAACTTTAAATAGCAAAGTCTTTTAGTGCCTAACTTTCACAAGCTGTAGAACTCTCCAGCATCCTAAAAAGTAGACTTGCCTCTGCTCAGAAATGGTGGAAAATCTGCAGGGCTCAGCCCCTTCTCACATATACGACATGAAAAGCAATGTCACACAACTTGCTCTTCTCTCTCTACCCCTTAATCTCTACCAGTAAACCCCACCTGTGATTATGCTTATTCAGTACTCCTGCTTATTTTCATTCTGCTTATTCAGTACTCCTGCTTATTTTCATTCAATGATTTAACAGGTTGAACAATCATCTGAGATGTGAGCTTCCTTTCCTGGCCCACCATCCCCCGGCTGTGTTTCAGAATGGGCAAAGTAGGTGCCAAAACCCAGAAGGTGATGTCAGGTATGGAGCCCTGTTCCCAGGGAGCCCAGGGTCCTGTGAAATGGGATGTGTATGATGACATCTTCAGCATTTCCCATTGAAGTCTTGGTGGGTGTTGGGCTGGAGGGGAAGATACCTTAGATCCCACCTTAAGTGCTTAACTGTCCTTAATAACAGCATTCAGTACATTGCTCTGGGGAGAACCCCCTGCTCTGGCTTCAGACACGTGAAAATCGGGTCTTGTAATACAGCAACTCGTAATGCCAGAGGCAGCGGGGGCACCTTGACTCGTGGTGTAGATCAAAAGGAAGTGGTGTTACTTCTCAAAGGTGAAACGACATTCAGAGGTACTGACGTATCTGCATTGAGCCTGCAGTAATGTAGGCAGGCTAATGTCACAGTGTGACAAGCATTTGCCTGCCAGTTCTAGCCCCAGCCTGAGCCTGTTCATCTCTTATGCCCATAGTGAATCTAATCTGTATATCATCCCCCAAATAATGAACAGATCCTGAATATTAATAGTTTTGTTTTGACCACAGAAGCAGGAATCTGAGTAGAATTCTAGCATGTTAGCTTATTCAGCCCAAATTCTTGGCTCTGTTTCTTTTGCAGTGATTATCTTTTTTTATAACAAAGCATCAAAGCAGCTCTAATTAGAGTAAATTCTCAACCACGTAAGAGACAGATATGGCCACAGTTACATAAGGCATTTAAAGATTGTTTCATATAATGTCTATAAGGAATATTGAGTTACTTCTACTTGTGAAGGTTAAAAAGACACATGGAGGAAATAATGTAAAAAAGAAAAAGGAGATAAGTTTGAGGGGAGCTAGTCACAACACCTAATGTGTTTTCTACCATTTACTCTGTTTTGAAATTAATTTCATTCCCAAGAAGATTTTAAGAGTCGTGCAAATGTCCTGACACTTTAGTATGAAAAGAAACGGTGATTATTTTTCTGAGTGTAACAAAACAGAGATGTGGCAAAAGCCTGAGGATCATTATTTCAGCACCCTAGTTTAGCACTATACTTGTTATAGTGACCCTTGCAGAGTTTATGCAGGACTTGGGGTTTGATGGTGCAAGTCTCCAATTAGTATTTTTCTCCAAAGCACTCTCAATTTACCTAAAGACCAAATGCATCAAAGATGGTGGAGAATACAGCTTTTCAGTAAGAGGACCCAAGGATACTTGGGTTAGCTGCTACTGTAAAGATTTTGACTCAATTTTGCCTATAGTATGCAGATGACAATTGGTGTCATCCACAATAATCCATAGAAGTTTTGGACGTTCAAACTTGGTTGTTCTGGGGCCTGAACTCCAATCTTGCCTAACATCAACATCGCCTTTACAACAGCTACAGTGTCACATATGCCCTTGACTCAGCCTGTTTGTGATCGCAGATCAGTGAAAGACACTGCAGAAGGAAAGTCCAGAAAGGAGAGGGAGCAAGTTTGTAAAGCTCCAAAATCTTCAGCTCACTGATATTTTAACCTGGGGTGCAATGAGAATTCCGAGGATGCCTGAACAGATGGGGCACGGTGCACAGCTGTAGCACTGCCTGCTCTCCCAGGAGCAGGGTGAGGGTGTTTTGAGGTGCCTGCATTTGTCCTGACCAGACCAGTGGACACATAATAGGGAAGGAAAACTGGGATGGCAGGAAGAAACAGGCTACAGATAATGAAGGGAAAGCTCTGTGATCAGATCTATTGATATCGATAATTCCTGCTTCCTAAACCCCATCTGAAAGGCAACTTAATAATATTAGGACAGAAGTGTTTGCTGTGAATTACAGCTAAGTGAACTGCAAGCAAAAAAAGAGAGATAACCAGATTTTTTTGTACGTTAAGCATTTTCAGGTACCAAAATAACAGCCTTCTCACACTGATTCAGGATGAACCGTAAGTACTATTTTTGAACAGCTCTGGATTTTCTTAGTAAACTGTTCTTCCAGTACTGCTTGCTGTATAATTATTGCCTACCCAGCAATAACAGAAATAAGAATGTCTTATGCAATGTCTTTTTCCTCTGGGGACAACGTGAAATGATATTCAGAATGGTACCAAGCTGTTATGTACTTACAGGAAAAAATACACATAGTAATCAACTGTGGAGATTAGAGGGAAAAACACCCCACCCCAAAGCTTGATTGGACTTTATGTAAAACTACCTGGAATGGATCAGACCTATAAATAAACCCAAAGGAAAAAGATTTAAATTTAATTTACAATTTAAACCATTGTAACTAAATAAAAGCGCCAGTAGATGGCATGAGAGACCTGGAGATTCGGCATAAAGCTCAGATAGCCACTAATAGCTACTCACTTCTGCAACCTTCTGAGCTGTCTCTGGTTTTAGCCCTAGCTACTGTATTTGCTAGATTCCTGAGGTTTCTTATTCATCAGCTGCACTTAGATCCACACAGTACATTTATTTTTAGGGACAACTAAAGTTCATTTAATAACTCATTCAAACATGCTGAGTAAAAGCCTAGCTCTGTTGAGTTTAACCATTGGCTTCAGTGGGGTTAGAATTGTAGACGTTATTTTTTTTAGTGCTCACACTGCAGAGCCAGCATTTCATTTCCAGGAGGGGTCTGATATTAGTGGTTTTGTCCTTTCCTATCACACTGCAGCTCCTTTCTCTGGAGCAGAATGATCATGCTTTCCTGAGAGTCACTGTGTCATTTAAAATTAGTGAATCAAAAGAGCCAGGTCTGACGGACAAAAGGTTTGTTGTCTTTGTCTAGGATACAAAAGGCTGTCTCTCCAATAGCCTTTTGCCCATCCGTCTGTAATAGCACCATCCAATTCTAGGCTTTTATGAATAATCCGCTAAGGTTTAACCAAAGCTGACCGTGAACAAATTAAGTATATTGTTTTGATTTTTTCCAAATGTATAGTTATTTTACAGTTGGATGAATCTGAAAATGAAAGCCTTCAACTTAGCAATAAAATATACTCATGTGGTTAGGAGATCTAGTGGAAAAACTTACTTTTCATTTCTAGAATCACTGAAGAACTTGCAAAAGACATATGGGACTATGAATTCATAAGCATTTCTGACTCCATCAAGTAGGTAAGTAGTCATATCTTTCTGATGCAGAAAACGAGACACAGAAGTCCCCAGCCTCATGCAAAACCACATTACAGAGCTGCAAGGGCAGGATTAGGACTCAAGCCTGGCTTGTGCTTAGGTCTGCATCTTTTTTCTGACACTTTTTAAAAAACAATACTAGAGTACCGTAATTGCAAGATTATATTACTCGGTTACTGCAGTGAAGTCCAGAATTCATTAATACATATCATTGGGAAGCACTAGGAATGAAAAGTAGAATGCATAAAAGCTCAGCCAATGTAGTACACATTTTTATACTCAGTTGGGTACATAGCTTTGGTTTGCTTTATAAGATAGGACAGGCATGATTTCCAAAAGAGGTTTAAATCTGGACTGCAGATATTCTCCCAGATGGGTTGGAAATGTCTGTGTGGTGCATTAGAAATTCCAGAAGGGCTTTTTCACACTTGTACTACTAATGTTCTTAATTCCTTTGGCAAAATGAGCTGGTTCTAAGTCTTTTGCTTTGCTGTGCTCACTGCCAACCTCAGGCTTTACTAACGTTCATTACATTGTGATTTTACAGCTGCAGTGAAGCCTTTCAGTCAGTCAAAGGCATTCAGCTGTCTCAGCAAGAGGGCACTAACGAAGAGGAGCTGGACAGAAAGGAAAGCTGCCCCTTCGAAACGGAAATGAGAGCCGTGTCCTGCCCGTGCCCTGCGCAGACCAGAGAGAGGTCTGTGCCTGGGCTTTGCCAGTGACTGCTTTCCCCCTGGCTGAGCCTGCACCACAGCCCAGGCTGCAGTGCTGGTGGGGTGATGGTGAGTGAATTCCCTGCCCTGTGAGCAGAATTTGTTCTTTTACTGATGGCTCTTTGCTGTTACTAAATTCCTGTTCTTGAAGCTGAGCATGAAACTTCATTTTTCTTCTCTCCCTACTACCTTTGTCTTATCTGAAGTGGTTGACTGGCAAAAGTTTCTCTTTTGTCAACAAGTGGATTAAAGAGAAAGGTGTGGATTAAAGATGACAATCTGATCCTATGAAAGTCAATGTCAAATCTCTCATAAGCCACAGTGAAAACAATACAAGGAAGAAAAGAGCTCTTCAGGTGTAAGACTAGTGTGATTTTAAAGGAAAGTGGAATGCAATATTCTTCATCTCCCCTCTTGTTTGAGGCTGTTTTGCAGTCTAGCACCTCCAATGAGTTAGTAAAACACAGCTTTTGTACAGGGAATTTGTGAATGCTTTATAACAAATAAAAACACAGGGCAAGAATTCATGTTACTGGTCTTAGTCTGAAGATACGTGCACGAAAAAAGCTTGAATAGAGTGCTGGCTATTTGCATATATTCTCAAATACAATATATAGACTAAAGGTCGGGGGAAGAGAAAGAGGCAGGTAACCACCTTTTGCCTTCTGTAGGTTATCCTCAGGAGAGAGGTTTGGGGCAGAGGCAAATGTGCTTGCCCCAGGGTATGCGCCAGGCATCTGGTTTGAGCAGACTTGTAATGGCTTACTTCTGGAAGTAATGATGTTGTGGCTGCACATGGAGAAAAACTGGGCCTTTTCTGACTTGAAGCTGGTGGCAAGCTGCAACTCGAGAGAGAGTAAAAGGAGTACCTCCATATGTTACTCATGTTTCTGCTCTTGAAAGAAAAGCACTGTGAAATGTTATGCTGTAATTGTTCAACTATTTAGTCTTCAATCATCTTTCTGATAGATCAGTTTTTAGTTAGAAGGAAATGTATTTTCTTTAATGACAGTTTCCTGCCAGGGCTTGGGTTCAGCTGTACCTTGCCCATGCTAAGGCTTCTCTTGGAAGAGCGTGTTGGCTGCTATTGCCTGTTATGGAAAACATAGCATGGTTCAGTGCACGGCTGATTTGTGACACAGGGCGAAGAGATATTGTGCCATTGCTTGGGGTTTGAAGGTGCCACCTATTCCTGGTCCCCTGGGGTGGGAGGGAATTACCTTTCTGCACAGTGAAAGCTAGCAGATTGACTCTTCACTCGTTAAACACAGTCTGACTGTCCTGCTTGTATTTTATTTTAGCTTTATGATGCTATTGATCTTACATATCTTTCTATATATTGCTTTTCGGAGTATTTGGAATGCTGCTTGATGTATTATTGTTCCCTGAAGTTTTTGAAGCCATCATTTTCATAAATATACAATAGGAGATGGTAAAGCAAAAAAAAAGTTCCTATTCACACTTTTAGTTAGTTCACGAAGCAACAGCACGTCCATTGAAATTTAAATGAAAATGGGGACTGTGTCACACACTATAGCTCTCTGGAAAGCTACAGTGGGAGTCTAGCAGTCCAATTCATTCCTTTGTAGAATATACTAAGGCTAATGGTCTTGCTGGGAGTAAAATATATTTTTTGCAGAACGGTTCCAGGAACAGACGTTGCTCTTTACCAGAAAACATAAAAGAAAACAAATGCTTACTGTGTCTTTAGTATGCTAAATATGAAATTCTTTGCACAATGGAATGTTAGCAGTCGCCGTAATCATGTTTTCCTTTCATCACCAAGTGAACATAATTTTAAGAGAGGACTGCTGTAATTATATCGCAGATAAAAGAGAGCAGAATTTCTGTATAATATTAGAGTTGGCCTGATTGTTTTGTTGATAGGGAAAAATAAAGAGAGACCACATGAATACTTATTTAATGAACATATTTATTAAGCAGTGCAGACTGTACATAATGCATTTGACTTTGCAGTAGGTTTATTTTCTTCAAGCACCTTTCTTAATATTTTACTACAGCTATTATGTTCTCCTCTTATCTGTCCAGCTATTCAATTATTTGTGTGGTATGTCTATAGCACAACGCCAAAGCATTTAGCTTAACTACAGCCGCCAGTGCAGGTACAATCAGTGTCAGCATCCACAGACTCCACAACATCCTCAAATGCAGATTTCTTATCGCTACTTTTCTGCCATTCCAACAGGCTTACAGCAGTTTCTGTCAGAAGAGTGAAGCCATTGTTAACTAACATCAAGCAAATTAACACATTTCAAAGAAATACTGTTTTGATGGCTGTCAACTTCCTCATCAAGTAAAGAATGAAATCCTGCCCTCACAACTGACATCTAACTGACTCATTGACTTGGAACAGGATTTTCATCCATGATATAATTACTGTAATACTTCCCTAAAACCAAAATGAATTACATTTCATGAAGCACAAAGACAACAGGAGGCTGTGAAAGTGCTGGAAGTAGCCCCTGTCAATGTAAGACCACCACGTACCAATCCACATCAGCAATCACTTTTTATGTTAGTGCTGCATATCACTGGGTATTTCAGCTGACTATTTGTCGAAGTTCATTTCTGAAGGGTAAGCCCTTTGGAGAATTTTCAGAGGTTCATAAACTTCTAATTAAAGTTTTCCATATATTGTGAAATCTGGCAGAGCATTGTCAGTTGCAGTATTAACCTTACCACACTTCTTTATCAACAGCAGCTTGAATAAGCCATATCCCTTAATGCTGAAATAATCTACATGGAATAATGATATTCATCCTCCCAATAAATATTCCTAGCTAGTTGGAGGTTTATCATTGCATCTGGAAGAATATTAGGACATCCATTTAGATTAAGTTTGTATAATGAGAATGCATAAGGCTTTCATAATTTTACTTCCATTTGTTTTATTCCTTAGTTGGACAGTACATTTATAGCATGCCATCTCTCATCACAGGGAAATATGGAGACTGCTGTATGAGCTCAGGTTGTATCAGTCACTTATCTTCTCAAAGGTTAACACTCTCCTTGGTTAAATTACTGTCCAACATTAAGCACAGGTTTTGCATAATAAACTGGATAATAAATATTTCCCAGAAAGATGCTGGAGATGTTTTTAAAAATTTATATTATGTTTTCAGGCTGTGAAATGAGGAATGTCATAAAATGTCTGAATTCTGTTTTTGAGATACATTATGTCTCTTACTCTTGGGCACACTGTGGGTCTGAGCACATTCATATCCATGTAGGAAATAGTTTTCTTGCAAACTGGATCATGGCTGAGTAACTGTGATCCCCATGGGTAGGCCTTGTGGCACGTTTGAAATATAAACTAATATGTGGACTTAAACTTGGAGTGATGCCTGCCTCAGTTAAGTTCCTAAGGCTACAGTCTTGCTGATTTGAGGACAACAGGAAAAATTCTGCATCCTCGTACTTCATTTTATCCTTTCTCTGCTGGTGACAGTGATGGGATCTTTCTAGTTTGAAACATCAAACCATCGTGCCTGAGTTCTCATATAAAAGAGTTAAGTTCTTTGTCCAGTGTATGCAAGTTCCTGAATTGAGAAAGGTTAGGATTTCTACCACTTCTACTGCTTCTCCAAGTCATCAGACAAAGAAAGAAAAGGAGCAGTTTTTAAGTGCTGGCCTTGTAGTCCTATTGATCCTTAACCTAAGAAAAAGCAATCAATTTACCAAGCTAAAGAACAATAAATGGCATCTTTTTTCTTCCTTCTCTCCCTTCTCCTCTTTTTCTACCTCCTCCTTGGGATAAATAGACGGACAAATAAATAAATAAATAAATAAATAAGCCCTTGATTAGAAGTGTTGCTAGCAGACTTCCTAGTCTCTGGTTCGGTAAATGAACCAGAGAAGCTTGCAGTTGCTCTAAAAGCAGCACTGGCTGCAACAACTAATATATCTTTTTTTCTGATTTCCCTCTTTTCTCAAACTGTTTTGTGAGAGAATGAGACAGTTTTATTATAGCCCAGTATTCTGAGGCAGTGAGTGGTCTGGGGTTATGACACTTCAGAGTTACAGACCTGGATACACAATAGAAATCTGTGAAACATGGATATAACAAGATTTTGGAAGAGTCTTTTGTTGGGGGTAGGTTTTTCTATTCATGAAAGAATGCATCTATTCTCATTTCAGGGAGCCATCAGAAAACTATTAACACTCTCTCTATGCTACTTGTTGAATAGGCTGTTGCAGATGACTATTATAGAGAGATCCTCTCTGCTTTTATGACTGATTCAGCACATTGCAGATATTAATAACACAAGCAAAGTGCAAAGTTCTACACAGATGTTTAAATTCGGACGTAAAATACCCTGTCCTCTCCAGTTCTACTCAACACAGGGGTGCATTGGCTCCAGTGAAACTACACTGGATTATCCCATCTAACACTGGATTTGGCCAGCAATGGTTAACAGAGAACAAACCACTTCAGCAGATACTTCCTAATGGTAGGTTTCCCTCTAAGCTAGATAGGTATTTAATTGAAAGGTTTAGGAAAGAATGCACCAGAAATATCTGTAGGTTCCAGGCTGGTTTCTCCTTCCATGATTATATAACTTCAATGTGAGCTTGTGTTAGACAGGGCCTTGTATCCTGATATAAATGAAAGGAGAAAAAGGCCTGTGGGTTTTTTTTTCCTAAAATAGAGTATGTGTGTATAAAGTACCTTAAAAAATAAACCATTTTTTTGGGAACAATCTAGAAAAACTTCCAGCAATGTGTTTTTGCTGATGTATCGCACAGTGGCATAGCATGGCAGTCTAATCACAGCAGTCATGTCACACTACTTGACTGACTTTCAATTGCTTTACTTGCCCTGGTCTACACAAAATTGCAGGCTGTAATGTGCATAAAAGGACTCAGTGTTGCTTATCTCAACTTCATGGAGATCCTGAAGACAAGACAAATTTTATTTTGTGATTTTATTGATCGCTGCTGCCTCTTTTACCACCTCAAATGTTTTTCTCAGATGATGCTACCTGCCATCACCTAACCCAGCTTTTAGCTGGCCAGCACTGTCAGCAGTTATAGCAAATACTAATGGGATTAAAAACAGCAGCTCAGAGAGGAGCTGGAGCAATAGAGGTCTGTGCATGGCTGTGCTGTGTTTTGTTCTTTCGAGTGCTCTGACAGCTCCTGTTGTACGTGACGCGCAGAGGGTGAAAAATACCGTACCTTTTGGGAAGCAGTGGAAGCCAACCTTTACTGAAGCTTTTTCGATTGGAGTACAGTCTTTCATACATTTCAGTACTGGGTCAACAGAGTAGCACGTAGATTCCTCACCATCAATAGTAGGATTTCGATTCAGCTTCACATAACTGCGCTGCAGCTTGCACCCTAAGAGGAAAAGGAAAGGTAGTTAAAATTGTAGAAATAAATCCCAATCGATCCTTGCAATAATAAAGGTCCATATTTTCTCCTCAGCTTTTATTAAAACACAGGTATCTGACAAACCATTTTCACAGTAGCGAGGTTATCGAGATAGGGCAATAATAAGTTGAGGAAAGAATCTGAAAGGGGAGCTATTTTTAAAATCTAATTGCACAATATAACCCAAATGGAATCATGTATACTCAGTTTTTTAGAACTACATAATACACAGAAAATAACCTCTCATGTCTGAAAGCTATTAAGAATAGATACTGCAAGCACAATGGCTACTTCATTGCATTAGGAAAAATGTCAACCGTAGTGAATGAATAAAAAAAAGGCAGCATTTATATAATAACATGAAGGATAATTTTTGTATTGGATGATTTTTATAATGCTGTAATTATCTCACTAGAAAGGTATAATGTAACTTAACAGGATCCCAGCTATGACTCTGTTTCCTGACACACAGATAAGTACAATTTGGCTGCCACTGAAGTCAAGGAGAAAGCAACCATTAACTTCAATAAAATTATTTCAGGTCCAAGGTAAATGGAGACCTACCAAACAAAACTGTATTGATGTTGTGGGAGTCTAACATCATTTTTCCAACTACATGTGAGATGAAGCTCTTTACTGTAGGAGTACTTCTAAATATTTTCCTGAGATTGCACCCTCATATGGTGAAGAATGAAAATGAAATTATTATGGGCTTTGGAAATTTACATTAATGTGTGATCTGACACTGCATTCATAGTCTGCAACTTGTGTGGTGAAATTAAGTCTGCAGACAACAGCTGAAACTGTTTTGATACAATGGTGAAAATCACACTTTTTTTCAGTGGGAGCAAGATTAGGGCTCATGTTGCCTCTCAAGAAAAAAGCTACTCAGAGTAAGAAATAAAAACCAATTATTTAACATTGAATTGCACATGAGACGAAGACTTTTGTTGGAGTACATATTCTCTATATTCACAAGCAGTGTTTTAAACAGTCAGGTTAATAAAGTTAAAATGGATACATATTGCTATTGAAATTTCTAAGTAAAAGATATCTACTCCTTAAAAAACCTATTTTCTAACTGTTGGCAGAGGAAAAGTGAAATCATAATCTATGCAAGCATAAAGTTTTTCCAGATACACTCACCACCAGAGCAGGTTTCTTCTAGCAATACCCATGAATGAA
This sequence comes from Falcunculus frontatus, assembly GCA_013398115.1. NCBI lineage: Eukaryota > Metazoa > Chordata > Aves > Passeriformes > Falcunculus > Falcunculus frontatus. The sequence goes on along the minus strand of VZRV01007601.1, from coordinate 2,662,271 downwards.
CAAACGCAGAACAGCTGTGTGCCAGCCTTTGGTTTGGCATGAGGAGTTCATTGCCCTTTTCTCTGTCATTATTACCACAAACTCCACAGGTCTTTCCTCTCATCCATGAAGCAACGGTAACCTGCAAAATAGCACACCTTTGATGTGAATACTGAAGTGTTGGTCTATCACAGTGGTGAGGCACTAGGCAGAAAGAAAGCAGTAACCTTGAAAGTAAGTGCAGTACCTTAAGATTTACACCATCAAAAGTCACCTTCTTCAGTCCCAGTGCTGGAACTTCCACGGTAACGGTTGCCCCATTTTTATAAATTTTAACACTGTCTGTAAAAAGATGGTGAATCATACAATGATCATCTTTAATTAAGGGAGAAATTGTGTAGCACAAAACTCACCACAGTGTGTTTTTCTTCACAATGATAATTTTGCTGCTACAGTTAAATATATATATTTAAGTGGAGAGGAAAAACAAAAATAGAAGAAATAACATATTTTCAAAAATATTCTACTGATGTTACCTATAGTTGGAACCGACTTCTGTATCCAGTGTGCTAAATTTTGAAATGATAATGATAGTGGTGGTGCTCCAGCTAAATGTCTGAACCAAAGCATCTCTCTGTGACTATAACATGAACATTTTTTCTGAACAATCGCCAGCCTGGGTTATATGATAAGAAAGGGCTTTATTCACCCGTCAGTTATGCTGGAGGAAAGTAAGAGTGTATATGCCATAGGAAACATGAACATAAGTCAATACCAATCTTAAGAAAGTAGTCTTTAGTTTTTCTTTGAATCAATTCCAATTGTGTTTTCTTTACACTGAGATTTTTCTGTGAAATTTATAAGAACTTTATATTTAGTTCCCAGGTCAGTCCTGGAAAACTGGGTATCACAGCTTACCTTTTTCATACTCAGAACCTCCACTGTGTGATAGAACTTGTTCTTCATTGCATGCCACAAGGAGAGATGAATTTGAGGCAGGACAGATTGTGATATTCCTTCAGAAAAAGCAAAAATCAAGGAGAATAAATTAGTGGTTAATTTAAAATGTGAAAAGTATGGATATTTGTGACTATCTGAATTCCGAATGAATGAACAAGCAGTTTTCTTTCCAAAGTGCAAAATTCATGGGGACTTTGGGCTTTAATATTCAACCTTTAAAGAAAAGACAGTGTGAGGCTTTTAGTGAGCAAGTTATCAGATATTGGTGGCTGTGGAATTCAAGACAAGAGCAACAGCCAAACAGCCTCAGATGAGGACCCCTTCTGGAAATTCTGCATTTCCCCAGATGTCTCATTGAAAATCAGTTTCACCTTGGAACTAGACGTCTCCCACTCCCAGACTAACTCCCTGAAACTTTATACCTAATTTCTGAGCCCTCGGTATAAACCACACTTACGCTGATGTTGTATTTATGTGAACCTCTCTTGAGAAAGACTGAGGATCAACCTTTCTTGTAGTAATGATGAATTTTGGGTGTTCAGTACAGTCTTGAACCACCACCAGGTTGCAGCTTTTATTGAAAGAATATGAATGGCTCACATGATCAAATGTTTTGAAATCTCTTTCTCTGATTTCACACGTGGCTGCAAAACAAAACCAGAAAAGAAATGGCAGATATGATCACTGTATGTGTTGCTGTGAACTACTGAAAGACACCCCTATAAGATTGAACTACTCAGCAAACGGGAAGGAAACTTCCTCACCTCCTTGGCAGAAGCCAGAGTCTGTAAGGACATGAGAACACTACAAAATAACTACCTGCCATCGACTGTACTAGTATTGATTTTGATTACTTACCAAACGCAAAACTCAAGCTGACAGGGACTAAAATGTACAAAATTCTTGAGAAACTGGAAGCCATAACAAACTGTGACAAAAACTCCCCATTTCCCACAGGAGTGCTAGGCACCAACCGGGTAAGACTCACATGGCTGGCTCCTGTTTGAGTAAAATAAACTGGGCAGAAAATGCATGCACTCCCCTGTACCCATCATTTCATGCCTCTCAATGCAGAGTTGGCACCTTCTCAGGAGGGGCAAAAAGCAGCCTCTAGTCCTTGAAGACAGGAGTGACTCCCGAAATTTGAATGTTTACAGCAGTTTGAAGTCTCTTCATTCACTTGCCAAAAACCTGCTTCTCCGTGAGGGAACGCACTGCTGAAAGCAGAGCTAGAGATGCTACGCTTCCCTAAAAGACCATTACAGGGAAAGGCAAGGCCCAGCCATGGCAGAGTATGGATCTACACACATTGCTTATTCATGAGACAAACATATAAGTAACATTTACATTGATCTTCTTGTGCTATTTGTGAAGCTATTTCAGGAAATAAATTCCAGGCAGTGATATCTTGAGTCTCGTAAGCTGGAGATGGGCCTAAGGGCAGAGTGAATGGCAATCGGAATCCCTGACAATAGAGTGTTACCTGAAAAAGAAGAAATGAAAATACATTAAGATAAATTGAACCATATGCTCAAGATATGACTGCAAAAAAGCCCCACTCTTATCTTGAAAAAAAAAAATCTTGAAGATATATTTCTACAATTGCAGTTGTGTTAGTCTCTGAAGAATGCACCCAAACCTTCACCTTTCATGAGGAATCATTATCATCTCTTCTAGTCATACTTCTTGACTTCTTGAGAAATTGTTAAGAACATTGAAAAGTAACTGATAGAGATGAGTTTAAGTGATATTTGAGTGACTCCTTAAAAAATAAGATAGCAAGTTGAGTAACTGAGATGATGGATGTGTTTGGAAAAATGAATATCATCCATTAAGGCCTGAAAACTGGCATGTTCAGCATTGGGGTAAGATCCTTCACGGTAGCTGCAAATTATATTTGCCAAGAGAATCAAATGAATGCCTAATGCACCCACTTTTTCATTATCACACATTAAAGACCCTGCAATACTGAAGCACCATGGAGGGTTAAAGACACACTAATTCCTGTGTGTGAATAGCTAACTATAATTAATTTACCAGAGATCCATAGGGGAAATTTTTCAAAGAGGTGCATAGGGATTTGGTGGACAAAGAGCACTTAATCAGTGGGACTCTTCAGACCCTGCCTGTGCAAGCTGTTCTGAGAGGGTGACTAACTACTCCAGTTTGGTTAGGGCAGATTTGTATTTGTGGCTTTCTCAGACCAGTCACGTCAAGCATAGTTACTGCAGATGTGGGACTGGAGTGCCAACACACACAGATGCTGTTTGTGGCTGCAGCAGAGGGCAAAGTGTTCTCAAGGCCCCCACTATCTGCTCTGAGATCCTCATTCAAGACCTAGTCACACTGGATAAAATACAAAAAGGTGTGAGTCCAGAGCAGTCATGCTTGAGACAATTTGGGTCTCACTGCTGTTCTCAGAATGCAAATAAAGTATTTGACTACAGAGTCTGATTTTCATCTTACTACTACACTGGACCAAAGCAGCACAAAATCAAGAGAACTGTTGTATGTATTTGAACACCCACCTAATGTAGCCAGGTATATAGCAGCTTCTCTAAAACGGAGTGTTTTGCTTTTTGTTTCTTTACATTAAGTGTCAAAACATTCTAAGTTGAAAATCATTCAAGGTAAAGAAAAGGAAAATAAAAATTTAACGTACCTCAGGAGCTTTAATTACTGTATCGATTGTTCGTGGAGATGTTGCAGCTGCTCTTACTATAAATTCATGAGATGGATTTCTCTGATGTACTTCTGAGAAGCCCAACACGAGTGCTGCACCAGGAACGTATTGCATGAATCTAGAGATAAACAAGATGTGACAAACTCAGGTACGTGAACAGAAGTACTCATGGGATGGTAAGGACTACTGCCAGACCTGAAAAATCAGTAAAAAATTGAAGAACTGAAAAGTCAAGGAAATAATATTTTGGGTCAAATTAAATGGTTGATTTTATACAGAAGAAATACATTGGTTTTATTTTGCCTACTTAAAATGGTTATTTTTTGAGACTGAATAGAAGAACATTTTAAAACAAAAAGGCATTTTGAACTGAAATATGAAATGACTTAATATGGAAACCAAAATCAAGCATACTAAGTTTTTAAATATTTGGGGGCTATCATTTAATATGAAACATGTGGAGAAAATAGAACACATTCATAAAATACTTGTGTGCCACTGAACTTGTGGTTTCCATCCAAACACTGCCTGGACAGGTATGTTTGGGTTGAAAAATTTCATCCAATTCTTTTAGTGTTTTTTCAAATGCCATGTACAGTAAAAAAGTCAAATAAAAGCTTATGAAAGAATGAATTACATACACTGAGCTTGTCTTTTTTATCCAGGATGGAAGCTTTCCCCATTGCACCTTCAGCTGTGCAGCTGGCTTCCTTGCCAGTTGTCCTGTGGTAGCCACGGCTGCTATCCTGTAATCCCGGCACTCCTTGCCCCACCTCAGTCTGGCCTTTATAAACAGGGAAACAGTCACACAAATTTCAGAAAAGAGTCCCGGAATGAACTTTGACCATTTCAAACCACAAAATTTTCTTTCACCAATTTATGCACTGATCCTTGATATTTCCAACCTTTCTTTTGCTCAAAACAGGCTCACAGAGAAATTTTGACTTCTTCATGCAAAATCTGAGGCGCAGTAGGAAAAAAGTTTGCTGGTCTGTGCAGAAGTACATATTCATGTTCCTGTCTCTAAACAGCTACTGAAACATACTGAGATCTCCTTAGATGTGGTAACTTTTTAACCAATATGTATTTTTTCCTAGAAGAGGACCACACTAAAATTTCTCTTTGCCTTCCCCAAGACCTCCTGATTTGAACCACCCCACTTTCTTCAATACTGAATATCATGCTGAATTTTTTAATTACAGCTGCAAAAAGCAAAAGTTTGTAAATTGTTGCAGAAAGATCTCTTGCTCTAAAAGGGCCATGGGAAGCGCAGGGATATGCAAAAAAAGTAAAGACCCGTTCCTTCATTTATGATGCTCCCTCAGGCATCAACCCACTACCCAACTTTGCTTTCTCCATCTTTTCATATAAATCCTAAGAAATACAACATTGTAAATGCATTTGTGTTATGAGTCTTTTGAAATCACAAAATAGACTGACTTGGAAGGGACCGAGAAGGATTATCCAACTCCATCCAGAAGGAGTTCAACTCCTGAGTGAATGGCCCATACAGGGATCAAATCCAATGTCCTTGTTGTTACTGACACCATGCTCTAACCAACTGAGCTAATCCTGGGGGCAAAAAATTATATACAGAAAAACAGGCAGATTCTTAGACAAGAAAACTCATAGTAGAGCCAATGATAAATAGTGATGAAGACGTGAATTTTGCAAATATTTTTATGCTTCTACTAGTTATATTTGGATTTATCTTGAAAATCAGTATTTTGTGCCAGATTTTGAAGTGTCTGAGTAATTTTTTTTTTACTCCTATCTATTTTTAATTCAAAAGAATGGGGAAAGTAGGAACATTTACTGAAACTTCACCAACTTTGTGAAACATTTTGTAATAAGTATGCCTTTCCTGTTTAATACTCCTAATCAGCAGGTTCTCTGTGCTTACTCTGGGCTTTGTAGATGTCTCTCTGTTGCAAAGCTGCCTGTGCACTTACCTGTGCTTTCAGAGGCAGTATCACAGCATCAGCACACGCTTTCCAATTGGTTTCAGCCAGCTGAACCACAACTAGTTGCACATCAACTTTGGCAGCATCAGAACGAACATATGCTGTAGCTTGATAACCTTGATTTCTGTTGTCACTCCTTACTGCCTGTGCCACAATCGTAATGCCAGGTGGAATTACGTCTCCCAGGAAGTTGCGCTGAAAAACAGCCCCCAACCATCTGTGCTTAAGTATTTCTGTGTATTCACCAGAGAGCCTGCAGTCCAGTTAATGTGTGCTGATAGCAGGCAGCAGCCCTTGTCCTTCATCAGTTTAGTTTGCAGTGCATATTTCCAAATCCCCAATAGTTAAGGATAAATTTGGTTGGAAACTTAATTATTTAAAGATGTGATTATTTTGATGAGGAATCCAAGACTCTTCCAAGCTATCTTTATGCATATATTAAGATTTTGTTCATTATTCTAATGTTTCAAATAGCTGCCTACAGTGTGTACTAGGGACATTCAGAGCAGTATACACATTCACAACTTATTTTACTAAACTACAGTTTCTTCAAACCAATCAAATATTTTCAAATCCTTCTTAGTAGCAGAATTCCCCTAGACATTGCCTGCATTTGCAGAGCTATTTGTTCTGTTACTATGTAGATACCTTCATGAAGTACAATTATAGAATACTAAGTGCATAATAAAGGTAAAGACGATCTGTGCTTAATGGGCCTTCACATTTACCAATCAGTAATGTCCATGGAAAGTCTGATTTTAGTTATACTCTGCATGCACTCATGACCCCCAGTCTACATTTAAAAATAATTAGGCAGACTTATTTATTTTCTCCTCATTTTTACCTAAAGCAACTGATTTTGCATTCTGGGCTTTCACAGGAAAAAGAAAATTCTTTCCACTCTAACTCTCAGCTACATTCCCTTCAACTTCCATCATTTCCAAATCCGGGCTTTCATATGCTGAAAACACCTTCAGAAATGAAGGAAAAGAAACCAGCAAACGAAAGCCTGAACATAAGGGAATTTGAAAAAAAATTTTTTTGGGGGTGGGAGAGGGAATATCTCAATGAACTTCGATGTTCAATTTACGGACTTGACTTTTAGTGTCCCTCCTGAGCCTCAGCTGGTTAGTGCCGTCACATCTACAGCTCCTCCTCAGCAGCCAGCTAAGCCTGGCTACTCACGGCTACCCTGCACAGAGTTGTACCTCATGTGTCAGGCTGGAGCCATGGCTGTGGTGGTGGATGCTGACTCTTTTGCTCCTCGAGTTGTGGGCAGAATTTTCTCCATGATGGTGGCTGCTGCTGCCACTGCTGCTGCTGTTTCTGTGGCTGCTTCCTGACTCAGAGGAAGATGATGATGAACTGCTTGATCCTTTATGATCTGGATGCTATGAAATTAAAATAGGTTAAAAATCTATGAGATGGCCTCTAGTTTTACAGTGCAAATATCAGAATCAGAGATACCACCCTCCCTTTATAGGTAACAGACTTATCTAGAGTGTTATTTTTATTTTCATATATAGACATGAAATATGTTGGGTTGGAATGTGCCTCGGATCCACCTCGACATTTCTGCTGCAAGAAAGACTGCATAGACACTGGTTGTAGATGGCAACATCACACTGTTCAGATCTAATGCTAGGGAAAATGAAAAGTGGCATTTAATAGATGGTCAAATATATCCATATCCAGAAAAAAAAAGAGATTACAATTTTATGAAAAACACTATAAATCATTTTCCTCTTTCACAAGCAGGATATGTAATAGCTGTACAGGTAACACCTACGAAAGCCACTCCATTGACACCCTTCTAATATATGGTAAAAATAACTTGTGCCATAATGTGTACTGAACCCGGTTTCTGAAAAAATCCATTTAATGATTTTGCCATGGTTGCCTAAGAAATGAGAACATAACTATTCCCATTGGAAGGTCCTGTTGTTTTATCATTTTCCCATGATCTTTGCTAGTCTATCTTTGGCTGCATTGTACATTTGTATGTCCTGACCCAAATTTGAGGATTGCAAGTGCTGCAACACCAAAAGGATGTAGTGTAATAGCATTTTATTAATAAATCTGCTTTTTTTGTTCATCATCAATATTGTTATTGGGCATTATGGAATGGTCAAGCGAAATGGCCCAAACAAAGCCCTTCAGCTGGAGCTACCATGGGAATGTGCACTTGAATTTGGCACCTACCCAATGGATGTGAGCAGACCTGAAGCGGAGACTGTAGACTTTTGGAAGGTGAAAGCCCTGCAAAATTCCAAAACAAGTTATTACCTACAGCTCAGTCAAGATCACCTCCTAGCAGAAGTCAAAGTATTAGACACTTTACCCATTCCGTAGAAATGTCGTGACTGCTGCCACTGTTCACTTGGGACGTGACGTGTTTTGTCTCAGCTTTTTTGTCAGATTTGCTGTGATGATGGGAAGCACCAGAGCTTTCACTGCTGCTGCTGCTGCTGGTGCTCCTGCTGCTACTCTGTGTTTTAGGCTTCTGCTCACGGACACTTCTCTCTCCTCCAGCAGCACTGGTAAGTGGAAATGATGTGGTCTTGGACTGCTTCTTAGCCTTATGCTTTACACCAGATGCTTTGCTACTGCTGCTGCTGCTGCTACCTGCACTGACTCTGGTACTGCCTTTGCTGCTGCTACTGCTGCTGCTGCCGCCCTGGCTGCTGTTACTCCTGCTTCTGCTGCTGCTGTCCTTGCTGCTGCTATTCTTACTACTACTGCTTTTGCTACTGCTACTGCTGCTCTTACTACTACTGCTGCTGCTCTTACTGCTGCTGCTCTTGCTGCTACTGCTGCTGCTTTTGCTGCTACTACTGCTGCTTTTGCTGCTACTACTGCTGCTCTTGCTGCTGCTACTGCTTTTGCTGCTACTACTGCTGCTCTTGGTGCTGCTACTGCTGCTCTTGCTGCTACTACTGCTGCTCTTGGTGCTGCTACTGCTGCTCTTGCTGCTACTACTGCTGCTCTTGCTGCTGCTGCTACTGCTGCTACTACTGCTGCTCTTGCTGCTACTACTGCTGCTACTACTACCACTACTACTGCCACTGCTACTACTACTACTACTATCACTACTACTATCACTGCTACTGCTCTTGCTGCTGCTGCTACTGCTGCTACTGCCGCTGTCCCCAAAGGGGTAGAACTTCTTTTCTTTGGTTCTGGACTGCCCTGTTTTCAGATTTATCTGGGTGCCTCCCTGTGATGTTCTGTCATCAGAGTCGCTGCTGGAGGGGCTGCTTGTTGTACTCTCGGCACTTCCACTAGCACTGCTGGCACTGGACGAGCTCCTATATTTTCTTGTCCCCTAGTCAAGGGTAACATTGGAAAAACAAAATTATTTTTGTGCTCCTGCAGAACGGTATAAATAAAATCAGATGCACACAACTCTGAATCTCTGCTGCCTTAGAAGACAAGGTGTATGCTTGATAACATTCTTGCAACACATCACAATAAATCAAAGGCAATTTCATAATAATGTGTTGAACCCACACATAAGCAGAACAATACCCCAAACACTTTTGTGATAAGGAGAATGTGCAGCAGTTGTTGACCACACAATTACATGTAACTGGTATCAGTAATGACAATGCTGTAGCTGTCACTCTCTCAGGGCAGGTTGTGTAGTTGGTGTCAGAGCATTTTGCGGCAGTTGCAGTAGCTGGAAATAGCAGACTACTTTTTTGCCACACAACAGCTATCTTATCTCTTGTAAGAGATTTTCAGAAAAGCGTACAAAACCAACCCGCTCTTTCTAATGTCTTTCACTTGCAGAAAGACTTGTGTACCCAAAACTCCGTCTTTACCTTCCATTTTGGCATAATACCTAAACCAAGGAAGCTACTTAGTAAAAGAAATATAAATGAGCTTTGTGTAATGTCTCCCACAAATCCAAAAGTGGAATTTATCAGCAGTACCTGATCATCAGTGTCACCAAGGATTTTCTTCACTTTTTTAATTGCTTCTTTTCTGGAAGATTCTTGTGCCTCTGGATCTTCAAATGTTACTAGACGTACCATTTTTGTAGGAGCTTGGTCTCCTGCTTGAATTGTGACTTGTATTTTTTCAATAGGTGCCTCTGTGTAAACTGAAATTGCATGACAACTAGTATTACTGTTACTATTAGCAACTGAATGAGAGAGTAAGCCAATTTTATCATCATTTATTTAGCCATTTTTTCTCAAATATAAGTTTTCAATGATTATTATTGGTATTCAGCAACTTTGTGAAAAATTTTCTCTGACAGCTAAAGCACATAATGGCAACCAAATTTTAAAATATTACCGTGATACTGGATGCTTTTCAAATCAATAAACAGAACGATCTTGCAGATTTAAGCCAAGTGATTTGGATTGATTAAAGAGATAAACCATGGGTTAGTGAGATAAACATCAGAGAGGAACTGAGGCTCAACTCTTGAACTCTGAAAAACGGCCCAATGGTTAGGCCATTAGTTTGATACTTAGGACATCCAGATTCAGTGGCCTGCTGTGCTTTTATTTCTTATGATTGTGGATTAAGACATTAAGGACTGGATCCTGGCAGGGTTAATCCATAATTCCCTTTTAGAGTCTGGGTTTTAGAATGTAGCTACAGGACACTGCATCAGATCTGTTGCCCATGTCCAATTGCTTCATGCTTGCATCCCAAATCCAATGATTCAGGATGCATCAGACACACTCTGCAGGCACAGATCAGCTCTGCTTGATGCTGGCCACGCTGAGTGACATTGCTGGGAGAGCTCGGAAATTGCTGCTCAGGCGAGTGGGGGAGAAATGGATTCCTGCTGTGACCATAGTCTGTTGCCAATACTGGCAGGCCTAGTACTTCTAATGGTAGATTTAGTGGTACTTAAGATGCAAAAAAAAAAAAAACCAAACAAAAAAACCCCACATCTATATCTATCTATATATATCTGTGTGTATATACACACACCTCTACCCACGCACGCACTATTTTTTTTTTGTGCCCAGTTCTATTTACCTGGCTTGAAGCTCACTCTCAGGGCATGCTCTCCAACTAGGTAATAAAGAGGCACGTTTTTGATAAATGCTGCGTGTACACTTTTCTTCTCAATGCACACTTGAACTCCAAATGTACTTGCATTGAAGCACACGGACTGAACAAATGGCTCCTTTCGGGAAGAAGAGTATCCAGAAGAAAAGAGATCTCCTGATGAAATATCCTCTGCTGACTGTCTATCCTATTAAATAGCACACATGTCAAGTTAACTCGGACAACAGTGAGAGGAGTACCTGCATGTTACGGAGCATATTTTGGTAATAGTTACGTGGACTCTACAGGGGGAATTAAGCAGTTGATTTGAGATAGCAAGGCAGTGACATAGGACAACTTGGTTTTAAATCAGGCAAAATTATCATCTGAATGGGTCGATTAGACTACCTACTGTAAAAAGAGCTTCAGGCTATAAGAATGGAAAATTATATCACAAATTAATTCTAAATATTTAATTTTATTTTCCTGGAATATTAGACAGTGTTAACAGGTTCTTGATAAAACTGAGTGCGCTTTAGACTGACTGGAGTTCTTTCTTCTGATTTTTGATGTGTCAGATAACAGAACTTTCAACTACGTCCACAAAAATTCTGACTCAGATGAGGTCTGACATGAATGTGACACTATATCAATTAAATGGTCAAAACATATCATATATTAGAAATTTCCACTAAAAACTATGTAATTTACATGTACTAAGCAATGCTTGCAGAAGAACAAATTAAAATTAATTAAAATTGGAATCAAATCCATTAAATGAAAACTATGATTTCCTGAAGCAATGAAGGAAATACCTAAAGACACATAATCATAAGCTTTCGTTTCACATGTAATTCAGGTTTGCAATTAATTTTTTTATGCAGTTTGTCCTGTCTCACAAGATTCCAGCCTTGCATGAACCCTACCAAAAACCCCTGGAATTTCTAGTGATACTGGGAAATGCTCCACTCAGTGCCATTTTTCAGCTGCTGTTCATTTAAGAATAACTGCGGAGTGCCGAGTTTTCAGGAAGAGCAGCACAGAGGCACAAAGAAGAAGAAATCTTGTTCCAGGATATTGGAAACTGCTCTCACTGATAGCACGTTTGTCTATTGACTTCTCCATAGGAAAGTGCTGTTCTTGTCCTCTGTTCATCTCCTATTTTGTCTGAAAACCCTTCAGAGTTGCAGGACGATAATGAAACCAGAACAGGACAGTGTATTCCTCGCTTCTGTCAGTCTTTCACTGAACGAATTGTCACAGCGATACCTTCACAATACTGCCCATCTTAGAAAGCCTATCCTGGCTTTTATGGAAACCTGGCTCAGGAAGCTGTGACACAAACTGCAATCCATCCTTGAATCAGAATGCTTATAAAAGTATTAATTTCATCTCTAGAAGTCGAGCAGTGGAGCATCTTGTGGAACATTTGTGACCCAGGAATGTGATGCTTGCATAATGCTTGCAAAGTCTTTTAAAGATCATGGGCCTGTAGATGGCAGTGCAAAATTAATTACCAAAGAAAATGCTTTTGCTCTAGAAAAGATGTTTCAAGTCTGATGTATTATACTCCAGATTTTAAAATAGTGTTACTGTAGGGCTATTCGTGTTATTAGGTTGAACTTGACTTATTTTGAGTGAAGCAGAATTGGTCAGAGATTAATTGTACCCTTTCCTAGAGAGAAAAGAAATGGTTCCTTACTGTTTAAATGCCCAAAAAAAAAATAGTCAGACACTACATCATTTACCCTGATGTTATCAGTCTCGCCTGATGCAGAATCTGAATTGAAGGACGTCTTCATTATATTGGGCACTGCTTCAGGTAAAAGAACTGGAGTCATCTTACTAGCAGTCAAATCCCCAATATTTCGTGTAACAGCAAATGTCTTAGACCTGCAGAATAAACATTAGAGGAAACCTGTATTGATAAAGCACTGCTGAGGAAAGGACCTGAATAATGCCTTGTAGCCTGCACTCAGCATCAAGTATCATACCTTGCAAATTGCTTTACAGATATTTACAGCATCCTTCCTGTTAGCTGTGGTTTCAAGGACTGCTAAGAGTAAATAAAGACACAGACCAATCTCAGGGGCAGATAGCTCAGTTAGGCTTTTAGAATCACGTATACAGGTTAAAAGCATTGCAGTTGGTTGGATCTTCATACCCTAATTCCATGAAAAACAGCACACTTAGAAGCCTGGCTGTGGATTACATTACTAAATTTTTTGAGTTTCCCATTTTGAGCTCCTTGACTTCTAAATTTTTAAACTTATTTTCTGTGTGTTCACTGCACTAGCCTTAGTTCTAATCTGACATTATATTTGGAAAAATACTACCATAACTTCCAAAAACAATCAGGGGAATGGTGGCTACTGAAAGCTGTTTCCTCTGCAATTTTTATTGAAGACAGGAGCATGATATCATGAAGTAAGTGTCTCCAGCTTGATTTAAATTCACTAGTACTCATGGCTTGGCCACAGCTTGGCAAGACGTCATGGAGCGTTGAGCAGGAAGGTTAAGAGCCTTTTTATGTAAATGCGTTCAGTGCATTGTTTCCCGTGTTGTGAACTCTAAGGGTATCAGTCAGGATCCAGGATAAGTGATAGAAGGTGCGGCATGAGACTGAGGCTCTCACAGCAAAATATGCCGAACCCCCGGCTTCCTACCCCACATTCTTCATGGAACTTGTTACAGTGCCGTGAGCTACGAGTTTTGTTTTGGGTCAGAGAAACATCTTGAATGCTGAACGGTTTTGAGAGACAAAAGCCTATTTCCCTCAGCTATTAACATTGTGCTAGCGCTACCTTATTAGCCATTTTTCAGTTAACGTCCATCTCAAAATTCCCCATGTGCTCTTTCTCAAGGATGAAGCTGATCTCTTTGCCCTGGGGCTTTTGTGGTTTGCCAATGGAGGTGGCTGCTGTGACAGTGAATGGAAAGATGGTCTCAAAATGGTCTCCATTTTAATACGGTCCACACTGTACTCGCCTGAGCAATTCCAATCTAACCTATTTGAAAGATGATTTTGTATTCATTTGATAACCCTCTCTTCCTCTTGAAGGCTCCTACCGTGCTGTGTGCAGTGTAAAGCACACAATTGCTCTTCATGTGGAACACCTCAATAAAACGTGTGTCACCTGTGGGCTTTGTTTTCTTTTCCATCTCTCTCTTTTTTTAGATAAGGACATGACAGCAACGCTCCACGCTGGGTGATAGGAGAACCCTGAAGAATGGAATCTGAAATAAAATATTCTCCCTAACAAGCTGAGGGATAAAAGAAAATACAAATCAACTTGCATTTCAGATGGCTCATCTGGGTAAAGAGACAAAAAGGGAAATGGTTTTATTTTAATCCCATTCAATAATTCAAATGACCACTGAACTGTGGGCTGGATCTCCAAGCAGAAAGCCCTGGGGTTTCTTTTCCCATTTTTTTTGTATTTTTATGCCAATAGTCTACTCCTGCCACCTAATGAAAGCGAAGGATCGATTCCTCCCTGTTGAGCACAGAGAGCAGACAAATGTAGCTGCATCACAGGTGACACATGTCAATGTCTGCAGAATCACACGGCACAGTAAAAATAGGCTACAAGAGCCAGCTCTGGTGCTTTAACAAGAGAAAACAGTCACAAAGAAGGCCTAAAGCTATGGTATGAAAGAATCTGTTCTCTCTGATCCCACACAAGGGAGAAAAAATAAAAAAGAGATTTTCCAATATGTATTAGTGCATTTTTTGGATGAGAGAAGAAGCTGTGCTATAATATAAGCCAAACTCACTGCAGGGGTAAGGGACAAGCAACTCAGCTATGTTGGACCCACCGACATTTCAGAGAGTGTGGCCTTACATGCATCCCTAACATGGGGACAGAAGAGTTCAAATGTCTATTTAAAACAAAAACAATCAACAAAAAACTATTTTCCCAGGTTTTAAAACATGGCGTGACATCACATCTAAATAAATGAGAAGCAAGAGACAATCAGCCAGCCAGATCTTTAGCTCTCTTTTGGCTGTGGTGAAACAAAACCTTCTACCTTTCTTATGCATCTTCCTTCCAACTCTGGTGCAAAGGTCTTATAAAAACAAGGACTTGGAACCCCAGCTGTTTCTCTTTTCTGCCCCCCAAACACACCTTGCTGCCTCACAAGATCACAGCGCACACTGCCTCTTCTGCATTTTCTGCTGCACATGGTGTAGACATGTTGGACAAAGAGTTTTCTAATTTCCTGGTTCATCTTATGAATAAGATACCTATGTGAAGCAATTTCTGCTTTTCCTACAGTTAAAACAAGCAAAAACCTTATGATACAAGCACTATTCAAGATTATGTGTATACTTCAGTAGCCTCTCATGAATATCTGGTATGTTAGCAAAGTGCATTCTCTGGCAGCTCTGCATATTTATACTTTAATCACAAAGCTCTCATTTCCCCTGAAATTTATTTGATTTTTACTTCTTGTAAATTTTGTTTAAAAGTATGTTGAAGTAGCCATCTGTAAAATACTAAATAATTATGTTAAAAGAGCCTTAAAAACAACCATTATTTTTAATTAAATTTAACTTTGATAGCATTGAATTGAAACACATGCTATATATTCTCTCCATAGTACGATTAATTACTTTGCTCTGATTTTTGCAATAGAGAGAGTTGAGCCCATAATGTGCTGATTTGTCTTGGGAATGCAATCTCTCCATCACAAAAGTTTTCTTTTTTTTTCCTTTTGAGTCTGTGATTACTTACCTGAATTTCTCTTTGGCTCTTGAAAATTTATATGAATCCCACTGCTGTGACAGGTTATAACCTGTATGGTGTGTGGGATATAAAGGAACTTAATGCTACTGAAAACTGTTTTGCTTCCTATGTCTGAATGTGAGAGATGATGGGGTAAATAATATCACATCCTGCCTAGCTTTAATGACATGGGACTGTAGAAGGTAACCCTCTGACCATCAAGACAGTACCCAATACTCAAATATTGTGAACAGAGCTCACAAACACGTGAAAGATCAATAGCTTTCTGGAAATATTTCTTTAAATGGTGAATTTAAAGCTAACAAGGGAAAGTATCACAGTATCTCTAAAATACTGACTTCAATTGGATCTTTATTATTTGTTAGATCTGTGCAAAAGGAATAAAAAGACTATGTTACACTAGAATTTTTAACTCAGTCTATACAGCACATCCCTCTCTCTCTCTCTCTCTCTATATATCTATCTAGCTCCTTTCTCTCTACCATGCCTGCTCGTTTCTCTTCACACCTTTAAGATTTTACTTTGCTTGGTCTTTGACCTCCTCAGTGATGTGCTTCGATGTTACATTCTCTAGTTATTGCTTTGCCTTCACTTGCACTCGTTGCTGTTTCATTGCTCTGTGTGGTTTCCACTGGCCATTTGTTTTGTAACAGCGAATGGGAATGCTTTTTGGAGAGAAATTGATGGTGCTAGAAGTCATCTAGTGAGTATTAGCTTTCTCATATACTTGGCATTATGGACCTATTTCCAAGTGACTACTTCACTTTATAAATGGTAATGCTGCAGGGTCTAGAGCAGGGCTTGTGCTGGAACTCATGGGCTTTTCTGCTGTAATATCTTGTTTCTGATACTGACTTATTTTCTGCTTCATGGCAATGCATTTAACCCTTTTTTGTGTCTCATTTGATCTCCCCTTAAGTCAAAGGAGGAAAATATTTTTTATTTGTTTGCAGGGAGGATCCTTCTGCTAATATTTCTAGCTCTGCTTGAGGCTCTAAGCTCCCCATCAGTATTCAATATTCTCATTTCAGTTCAGTGTCCTTACTGAGTTCATTAATATCTGCTTTACCCTCTCTAACAGTGAGAACTAGTGAGAGTTGTTGCCTGCTGTCCCTGATGATCTTAGGAGCAGACTGTCCTGACCTCCATAAGAAACGGAACCAAAAAACCCATGCAGCTAACCTTTCATCTCTGAAATGCTGAGACCCTCCCTACTCTGCATGGAGAGGACCTTATTACAATCACACTTGATGGAGTGGAGGAATTGTCTTAGGGAGGAGGATGAGATGTCAGATGCATGTCAAATGGTCTGTGACTATTGAAGGGCAAGGGAAAATAATAATTAGCCTAACTGGTGGCTAAATTGAGGAGACCTGCAGAGTGCCTCTGGGCCAGCAGCCATGAATGCTAATTGCAGCTGGATCAAGCAACTGAGCTCTTTTGTTAAGGCTGTATTCCTAGAGCAGAAACTTGTTAACATTTCAGCGGTTTGTATAATCACCGATTTCTGTCGTCAGTGAAGCTTTTTCCTTTGTGATGAATTTTCAGCTTCTCTTTCTCAGGTTTTTTTCATGTGTGTGCGTGTGAAGGTTTTCTAAGTTTGGTCTACTGCTTTGATTCCTTGGACATACTCTTTCTGTTTCCTCCCACTTTTTGCACTTGTATTTCCATCTGTTTTCATTTGTTTGGCATATGGCTACAACAGTTTTCTAGAGTGCATTGTAATTGCATGCACTGATAATAAATCAAGGAGACCTAACAGGTAAGAAAACCAAATGGCAGCCACAGGGGAGCAAGGTAAAAACATCAGAAACACCAAACCCTCTGTGCTTCAAGTCATCAAATGCAAATTTAGATGGGTTAACTGTTCTAACTGATAGGATTCAGCTGGCTAATATCTTACCTAGTGTTTCAAATATTTGTATCAAGATAGAATTTTACATCATTTGTGTTTCAGGTAGCTTATGGATCTCAACAACGGAGATATAGTCCAAAGGAGGATTTTCAGGTGAAGACCACAGAAAGTAACACATATTTTCAAGCAAAGCTTTGGTGTATGTCACTTCATTTAAAATAAACATAAACTATACCAATTACCACCACTTATCCAAGCTGTAAGTCAAAGACAAGATTCCTAAATGTATTTCAATTTATTTAGAAGACTCTGCTTTGCTGTATAGAAAGATACTAAGTGCTATGTCTTACCTTATGCTAATTATGTTGGTCTCATCTTTACATGGCGGAATTTCAATTTTGATATTTTTTTCCCTCATCTGGATAGTGGCAACAATATTCACAGGTACATGAGCATTCATTTTGGTGCGTGCTTCCAGCCCTGCCTGGACTGTGTGTGTGTTGATTCCCATTACAAAGGTCATCTCCTTGGCCATGCTGAAAAGGTACAATGAGGGTATAATTATGTTCACGCAGCAAACAGCTGTTGAATTTTTATGGCCTCTGTCACTTGAAAATATTATTCTTTTATTTTATACTGAATACTTACCTTAGACTCATTTTGGATCTCAGCCTAATGTTGGCATTTAGTAAATCAGTCAGTCTGAAATCAGACTTTGGAGAAGGTGTAATCTGTGCTTGAACTATCACAAAGAAAGCAAAGAAAGGGTTAAAAATGCCCTCCAGTCCTGGCAAGCATGTTTGTATTGCTCAAGCAATGAGATATGTTACCATTTCCTGCCACTTTTGTGATAGAAGAGTAATAGAAGCTGGTCTCTGTTGGGAAGCCAGTGCAGGTGGGCACAATGCGGCGGATCTCAGAGGACAAGAGAGCTTTGGTCCACTGCCTCCCTACACCACTTTGAAGGCTACTGATTATTCTCCTTAGTGAAGGGATTTTTTCATCAGATCCATACCATGCCTGCAATTACAGAGTTCAACATGTCTAAATAAGCAGAACTTGAATATCATGATCCGTGTCATTAACTATGCCTCAGGGGAAATTCTGCCAGCAATGATTATAAATAACCCTGATCAAAGCTTGACCTTATTTGCCTTGATTAATACTAGAGACAAAAAACCCAACCATGAATTTAAAAAGGGAGAGAATGTATAAAGGTAACAGTATTTGAGAGCTTTTGGTGCTTGGGTAGTGGTGCTTTAAAAATGATACCTGCAGTGCATTTTGGATGACGTTTTTATCAAGTCCACCAAAAAACAACTCTTGGCCAAACATCTTCAAGTAGCCTGATGCAAAAGGTTTGTCACTGGAGAATGCCTTCCAGTCAGAGAGCTGTGTGAGAAGGTGAAAAAAGCCTGATTCTTCACAACATTTGAGAAAGCAATATCAGATATTTTCTTTTCCCCCAGAATTTACCGTTTTCAGGATTTTCTTGAAGTCATAGTCCATTTCCCAGTCCCTGTCAGGAGAGTAACCTTTAGCAAATATCTCCTGCAGTCCTTCAACTGTTATTCCCACCTGTGGGAAGAAGTAAAGTGCAAATGCCAGTTGGATGATGGTTGTAAGAAGGGATTAGAGGGCAAATTGTAGGTAGACCCAATTACCTCCAAGGGATCAGCCACCCTTCCAAGGAAATGTGTCCGCAGCTGGGACGTTGCCATAGTTGGAATTAAGGTACCCGCATTATTCAATACCAAATATTTAGCTGCCAGCCCACTCATAAGGAACTCTGCAGGGAAATAGGCAGTAAGACACAGCACAGTTAGTTTTTAGGTCAGTGTGCAGATTGTATCTGTTTACTAATTTAATAATCAGCATCATATGAGCAAGGCCAGAAAACGCAGCTATAAAACTGATGTTATATAGCAGTTCTAAACAGAATATTCTGCATTTTTAAACTAATAATGGGCAAAGCTACAATCTCACTGATCGTTGTATAGTGGTTATGCCATTTTTCCGGTTGCTTCTGCTATATCATGGAATCTTAGTATGGGTTGGGTTGAAACGGACCTCAAGGATCATCTAGTTCCAACCCCCTGCCATGGGCATGGACACCCTCCAGTAAATCAATTTGCTCAAAGCTGTGTCCAACCTGGCCTTGAACACTTCCAGAACTGGGGTGTCCACAAGTTCTCTGGGCAACCTCTGCCAGTGTCTCGTCACCCTCAGAGTAAAGAATTTTTTCCTAACATCTAGTATAAACCTACTCCCTTTGAGTTTGAATCCATTACCCCTTATCCTGTCATTCCATTCCTTCGTGTAAAGTCCCTCTCCAGGTCTCTTGCATGCTCCCTTCAGGTGCTGGAAGGCCACAGTTAGGTCACCCCAAAGCTGCTGCTTCTCCAGGCTGAACAATCCCAATTCTCTTAGCCTTTTCTCATAGGGGAGGTGTTCAATCTATCTGAGCATCTTGCTGGTCCTCCTTAGGGCCTGCTCCAACAGGTTCATGTCCCTACTGTGCTGGAGGCCCCAGAGCTGGATGCAGCACTGCAGGTGGGGTTTGATAAGAGCAGAGGAGAAGCACAGAATCCCCTCTCTTGTCCTGCTGGCCAGGCTTCTTTTGCTGTAACCCAGGACATTATTGGCTTTCCAGGCTGCAGGCGCACATGGCTGGCTCATGTCCAGGCTCTCCCTCTCCAGCACCCTGAGCCCTTCTTGGCAAGGCTCTTTTGATCTGTTCATCCCCAGCCTGGATTGATATGGAGGGTTGCCCCTATCCACGTGCAGCATCTTGCAGTTGGTCTTGTTAAACCTCCTGAGATTCCTATGGGCCCACCTCTCGAGCTTATCCAAGTACAGAAAATATGCCTGTCCATATCATTTACATCCGGTCACACTCTGTAAAATCAGCTTATGAAATGCTTTTATGAGACATGGTTTAGGGTACCTTGACAAAGGAGATGAGAAATGAAAACAGATTTGCCATCCTTTGCTAATAGTTTAGGGAAAGTGATGCAGATGTCCTATAAGGACAGATGGTGAGCTATAGGTTTGTCTCTCAAATGACCCAAAGGCAATTTAGTACATTTAGTTCCAAATGCTGCAACCCTTATGTGAAATGCACCAATTATTAAATTATTGTTAACTATTGAGTGAACTTTGAGCAAACAATTTATTTCTATTTATTTCTCTACTTAGATTTATCATCTATAATGTTCTTAGTTACAGATAATCAGTGCAGAGCACAGTTCATGAATTCTTCCTGGTCTTGGGACAATTATATCCTTAGGTTTCAAGAGGAACAAGGCTGACAGGAAATGTAGGCACTCTTGTTGTGCTTCCTTCTCCTGTTCCTACACCATTTGGAGGATAGGGAAGTATGTATGAGCTGTAATTTTACTACATTGCCTTCACTGTTCTGCTATATGAATCTACTGGTGTAGCCAAAATGCTGGGCACTATCTACCTACAACATATGAGGTTCAGAAACAACTCATGCAATCAAGACACAGGTATTTACATCACCCCACTTTGGTCAGAGGAATAAGTGGAGAACACTCA
Organism: Falcunculus frontatus; assembly: GCA_013398115.1. Classification (NCBI taxonomy): domain Eukaryota; kingdom Metazoa; phylum Chordata; class Aves; order Passeriformes; genus Falcunculus; species Falcunculus frontatus. The sequence continues at coordinate 2,641,505 of VZRV01007601.1, read as the reverse complement.
GTACATAGTAATGGTGATCCTATAAAAAATAAAAAGCAAAATTATGCCACACTGGGACATTACTAGTGAGTTGACAGGAAACTTGGCAATGCAAAGACTAGTTTTTCTCTGAATGAGCTTAGCCAGAGCAGTTGTAGGTATTTCATGTACAGGATGCTAAAACTGAGGCACGATACTTTTACTGAATTTGTTAAAGCTATCTTTTGTGCTCTAACCACAAAATCTGTTAGTTAAAAACTCCGTGTTACTTCCTGATACTTAATAAGAAGTATTGTTTATAAATGATTAAATGATTATATAGAATTCATTGACTTGAAGAGAGCAGGAATATTTTCCATACCTCAGGCATTACATCGTGCTAATGCTCTAAGAATATATTTGCTGCTTCACTGTGAGAGTTTGATGACATCTGCATATATCTGATTAAATGTCTTGCCCCAAAGATAAGAGGAAGAAAACTTAGTGAACAAATAAAGCAGTCTTTGGTAAATATAAGCATTAGTCCACATTTAATTATATGAATCTGTGCATATTGAGAGTCAGATTCTCTCAGTCCTCACACTGAGCAGAACCTGGTTCACCCCTTTGATTTTAGTAGCAATGTGTAGAGCATGACACACTATTTGTGGTGGCTGTGTGTCTATCTAAATTCCAGATTAGAGATAGATTCAGCTGACGTTATTGCCTGTCGTTAAAAATTTAGCATCTAGCACCACAAAGATCTGTGATGCTGAGGGCAGATTTTTGTTTTTATCAAGGAAATAGGTACTGCATTACAGCTGTCACTATGGTAACTATTCCAGAATGGACTCACTGAAACACTTTTTACCTGTGGCTAGTGGAGACAAATCAAATCAGAAAGATGGAAGATGGATCCTCTTCTCATACCGGTGTAGTAGGAGATTGACTTAATTTAGCTGAGTTATCCAAGTCTAAGATTAGCATGTGTGAGAAAAAGATCTTGTTTTTCGCTATTCAGGATGAGGACCTACCTATGTGTGTTAGCCAAATTTCTGACAATGGTCTTCACCAGGAAGTGACAGCAATTACCTGATGTACTGCATTTCCAGGCTACAGCCAGAATAAAGTATTCCATTTCACAAAGCCCCCTGCCAGCATCCCTCATGCATATTGCACCCTTCTTTCTCACTGTGTGAAAATTTAGATGGCTTAGTTTTAAAAACAAAAAAAAAAGAGAAGACAAAATGAGTGCCCAAACCACGAAACACATATCTTCATATTAATGGAAAATGTATCTATCCCTGAATGTATTTTAAGCAGTACAAAGTTCACATGGTGTATATTAGTGACCGTATTTCTTTGGGCACTTGCTGTCTCCATTACTGAGACAGTGAGCTTGTGTATTTTACTGTGATTCTTGCAGTATGTTTTATATTTATTTCTATTATAGAGCACATTAAATGGTCATGTGAAACCCACAAAACTGAGGCAGGACAATAACATTTACAAAAGTCCCTCAAACCACACTCCCGTCTCTGAAAAGGAGGCAGAAGTACTCGTACACTCAAGCCCTGCAGATTTCAGATGTTTCAGGGTCTCTTAATATTGATTACTTTGAAAAGAATCTTAACACATATCAGTGAATAACAAAAGTGCTAAAAACATCCAAGTCCTGATAGATAAACAGAATGTGTAAGGAGACTGTGTTTGGAGATATAATCTCCCTAGTCTGCCAGCTACATATGCCAAATCACTGATGCTGTCATGGTCATTTACATAGGGGAGTTGCTTAAAAAATCTACTGAGAAAAATAGCATACATGGAAAATAGCAAATGCTACAGTGTGGCCCAGCAAGAACCTGTCTTCTAATCTAGTCCTTCCTTGCTTTCACTACAATTTTATGTGCAACTCCCTTTGATGTAACTGGCCAGTCTCCAGATATCATGCATGGATCTGCTCATTCTAGTAAAGAATCTTGGTAGGAAGATGCAAGAAAAATCTTTAGACAATAAGCCTGACGTAGCTACTCATGGGTGCAATGAATTGTCACATCTCAAAGTTTTCAGAGTTTTCTGTTTCACTGGGCACAACTGTTGGGGTGAAGAGTATTTAGCATCACATTTGAATGCAGCAGGAGTCGTAGGTGTTCAACACCGGTAGAAATTAATCCACTTCAGCAGTAATTTAGGTCCCTTCTGTTTGTTTGGTGCTCAACAATAGCGTGAAATTGTTAAGCACTACTGAGACTATGGCATTTGAAACAGGAGCATGTGCCTCTCTGACTAATGAAAGCAGAGGGTTAGAGCCCCACAAGCCCTCTGGTAATTTCATGCTGGCAGTGTACAATGCAAAACACACAGGGACTTAAACACTCTTCAAACCGAGAGCCTGAGATTATATTTTTTTGACTGAAGATAGGAAAATATGGAGGAACAGCGTGCAGCCTAACAGATGGATAGGAGAATTGGGCTCTTGTACTGTACAATTTTTTTCCCCACACATTCACCAGTATTTATTTCTCTAAAAAATACTCTGGATCTTACCTTTAAAGATACTGAAGCGGAAAACCTTGCTGAACTGATATCCAGATTTGTCAAATTTGGGACTTAGTGCTCTGACAGCCATTCTGCAGGCAGAAGCCCTGAAAAAGTTCGGTGAGCACATTAACATTTCAATTAGTTTGCAGCAAGCGTTTCTTCTAGGAAATGAATTTTCCTTACATCACTTGAAGATCTGGAGCTGTGCTTCTACCCAGGGCCCTCAAGTGAGAGTAGATGAAACTTGCCACTTGCATGCTAGGTTCCTTCAGCACAGCATCAGCTAATGTCATCACTATTGGAAGACCTGGCTTGGTTTCAAGCAAAACCACTGCAGCTAACATTCGGATTCGAGGATGAATTTTGTGATTTAGGAAAATCTCAAGGGTAATAGTCTGGACCTGAAAACAATAGATATATTGAGTTTTACTACATGTTTGAACATTTTGCTAATAACCACCCAACACCCAGTGAATGATCTGTTTCATCACTAACACAGTGAAAATTTGGATTATTTAATTATTATGGCAACACTGCTCTTGGTTTCATAGTCTGAGGCCTGGAAGGGATGTTATAGTAATGTAGTCCAACTTCCTACACAATCAAAGCCAAGGAACTTCACCGGATAACTTCTACATCCAGTCTTTTACACCTTTTTGAGCTATCCCACTCTAGATAAAAGATTTCATGAATCCATTACATACCTGAGAAGTGATTTCAGTGATCACTTATCCCTACTCATAAAGGTATAACTTACTTCTAATAATTCGATCTTCTGGGGCACCTTCTGCTAAATAATAGAATTAAAATGAAACAAACAAAACCCAATTTATTACCAGAAATCTGTATGCCATACAGGCAGCTTAAACCAAAATGTAATGCAATAAACGTAATTTCCTCATTACTACCTGTGATTGATGTGTTTGACCTCAGCAATATTCACTACCAAGACTAATTTTGAACTGGAATGTTTGCAGTTTCCAGGGGGGGCACTGAGGCCTTTGGTCCTAACTTTAAACTGAATGTGGATGATGTGCCAGTGGCAAACCCTCTGCACAGCCCTGTCCTGCCTGGGAGAGTGCACATCCATGAGTTATAATGAAGAATGATGCAAAAAACTTCAGCAAACTTTTGAAAAACCCTGATTGGTTTTATTAATTTGAATACATTGATTATCAAATACTAATGTACAAGAGGTGACAAAGATGCAGTAGGCCACTTCCTAAATGAGGCTTTTCAAATTAAACAGTAAAAAAGGCCATGAATTAAGTATGTTTAATACAAATATGGGTGTGTACCTAGCTGCAAACCAGGCATCAAACTGTTCTTTGAACAATGAAAAAAGCGGCCACAATCATTAACTTGGTCCAGATCAATTTTCTCCAAAGAAAATGCATAGAAAATGAAATGGAGTGGTCTGGGACACATGTGGAAAGCCAGGCCAAAGAGCAATCAGAGATGCAGTGTTGTTTTCAAACACCAAATTGTTTTTTTTTTTCTTCCCCAGCAAATGCCTTAACTCCTACCCTTACAATTCTCTCCCCTCCCTCCCCTGCGTTTCCCCATCCAGCTCCTGCACTCTACTAGATTGTTTCTTTATTCTTTTGGTTAAAAGCATACCCTTGCACGCTATTGTCTGTGGATCAATATGTGCACTCAAACTGGGAGTCACATGCAAAAAATGAGTATAATGGAAACACTGATACTGATTAGTAGGTGAATAGTTAATGAAAGCTTTTATTTTACTTTTTATATTAAGATTTTACTTATATAAAACAAAAAAAATTTCAACATCAGGAAAAAAGTCTTGAATACCTTGAAAAGGTTTCCTTTTAAAAGCGGATTGCTTTAAAGTGAAAATGATTGTGAAGTGATGTCTGTGGTAGATGAGAGTATGTTGGTGTAGCCATTGTATGTGGGATCTAATAATTATCTCAGTGAGGGACAAAAGTCACATTTAGTAAATGCTCTGTTTATGACTTAAACCCACACAATGTCTGTAAATTTGTAATTAGGATGCAAACCCCTGGTGTCTATTTACAATAAAATCTGGTCTTGAATTACGATTAGATGTGACACTCAGTATTAAATGTCAATTTTCTGAAAACCTTGTTTTGTGGTTCTCTCACATACCAAAGGTACGTGAGAGAAGTAGAACTAAACACATTTGGGTCAATAATTTAGTTTTCTGTCTAATGTCCTTGGAAACGAAATGTTTGCAATGGAAATACTGATTTGTCTTCAACAACAATGAATTTATCCTTTTAATGGGATTTTTTTGTTGCAGTCTGACATACTGGAGGTTAATGTCAAAAGAATGCCAAAAAAGGAATGGCTAAGTTGTTTTTTTTTTTAAATAATGCTATATTTGAAAAAAAATCTGTTTTTCCCTCATCGCCCTATATTAGCAGCCTTGTGAGTGCGAGTCACAAGGGCAAAGGAGGAAGCTTTGTTTTCTTACCATTTTGGGGTCTTTTAGGCCTATGTTTTTCAGAGCCATCACAGCAGTTGCATGGACCCTGATTGGCAAATCCGAGGCACCAGCTGCATATCCTGGCAAAAATTTCTTGATGTGCTTGATGCTGGCTGGATGTCCTACATTCCCAAGGGCTTTCAAAGCCAGGGAAATTTCTTCTGTACTAGACTTGCTCAATGCCTCTCCTGCAAAACCATGAAGAAGCTGAAAAATGAAAACAAATCTGTTGAGTTCAATTCCAGCTCTTATCTATATTCCATCCATCAGCCCATTCAGGGGTTTGACTTCCATAATTTCAGTTTGTTCAATTCATTTATTTTAAATGTTTTCAAATTATTTTTTCCCTCATGAATAGAACATTTTATTCATAGAACAAGTATAACCAAGAAAGCTGCAATGAACAGCTTCTTCACTATACCTTAAAGTTATCAAGTAAAATTTTTAAAGGAAAAAGTAATGGCTAGGATCTAGTTCCCACTGCCTTTCAGGGTAAGTTGGGAACTCTGAAATAATGCTGCTTGAGCATCGCTGTCTCATGGTTGAAGACAGGTGCAAAAATACAGATGCAGTTAAACCTTCAGACCCTTAAAAAAGATCCCTGAAGATATGGCTAGTGGTGGTGCCCTTAACCAGCTATGACAGCCTCTTTTCAGTGTGGATTAATAGATGGAAAATGAGATCATTGCCAAAAAACCAGATCATTTTACAGCCTTCATTGTAAGCAACTGGATCACACTTCCATTAGCATGGCAAGATTAGAAGTAGCTGTCTGAAGGCTGAATAAGAGAAAAGAAGTAAATCCTGATAGATAACAGTTTAAAATGACAATAAATGGCTCTAAAAAAGAAACTGAGATGTTAGAGAATAATTTCAATACGGATTCTGTACTTTAAAATAACACATTTGAGATCCCTTGATGGTGCAGAAACAGTCTACTTGATGTTGCTAATCAAATGGGGGGACATTTAAAATGCATTGAATAAGCCTATACAATCATTTGCTTCAGGAAAGAATTTTTGTTCTCTGACATAGGGCTTCTCAGATTTAATTAGCTCAAGAGCATTGGTGGCAATTGTAACACAGATGACATTTGTAGGAATGTTGCCCATGCCTCTGTACTACAGGAAAAAAAAATCATGTCAGGCACACAGTGTGTCTGGAATGCCCTGCTCTCACTGGGGATGGTGGACTGACAGGTGCCAAAGACTGAACACACATTTCTCTTTCCCTCCCTGCTACTGGCTGCGTGGCTGGCCTCTGTAAACCATGATATGCATTTTTAGAACTGGGAAATGCTATTTAATGACTACTCAAATTGTTTTGAGGCCTGCTGATTAAAAGCAGTGTAGAACAGGGAGGGTATTACTGTTATAACAACCTTATAGCCTGTGTTGATGACTGGGCTCTGCTTCTGGCTGGGATACATTAATTCTGACAAAAATCCGGGCTTTTGTGTCGCTTAGTTAATTTATAAATATGTATAATACCTATATTTAAAGTATTTTCTAGCAATTTCATGGGACTTCATTAATAATTGGCAATAAAGCACTCGGAGATACTCAGATAGAAAGTGTTATGAATTGTTTGCTTCTTCCTCTCGCTCTCTTTTGTGTGCTAATCTAAAGATAAAAATGCTGTATTTAACCAACTGGGGTTCCTTTCCCCAAAGGAAATACTGTAGTGAAGTGAAATACAGCTTTCTGAATAATGAAGAAAGAATTCAAGGTTTAATTTTTCTTTTAAATGATAAATAATAGTGTGATTACCTGGAGACACTCGGAGCAGGAGTCTGATGAGGAGCACTGTTTGTGGCACAGTGAGGCGTAGCTGAGATGGCAAACCTTCCCAAGCACAGAGCTCGAGCGCGGGCAGTGCTTTTTTACAATGAGCTGGGGAGAAGGCAGTTGTTCATTACCACCATTAATGAAGAGAAACATTGAAAAATACGTTTCTGCCCAACGAAAGACAAAACCAGGCTTTTGATATTTTTTTGTTGATGGATTTTCAGTTAATCAGTGGATAGTACTGTATTTGACAGTGTAATTGTAAAGTAATTCTGAGTAACATCTGGAAAGCAGATCTCTTGCTTTTATAGTGTTTCAGATTTAAAATTGGCATAGGCTATAATCCAAATGGAGGAAATCACCCGGTTATGGAACAGAAAAATGCACATTATTGAAGAAACATTCCTCGTGTTTTATGATTGCCTCAGCTGCAGATACAATGAATTTGAGATTTGTTGTGAATGGACCTCAGTACTTCAGGCAGACAGGAATATTTTGTATAAATGTAGGAGCTGACAGGAGGCATCAGCCCACTGCTTTCTTGTGTGGGAAGCAGAGCATCACCACGTAGTAACAGCCAGGCTGTCATGGCTTTCACTGAGGGTGAAACTCTAGTCTGAGGTTCCTTGTCTCTACCTAGGGAAGGCAGAGATAAATTCTTGCATCTGAGACTGGGATGAAAACCCACATCTACAGAAAAAATTGCAAAAATAATTAGACTGTCTCCTACATGGCCTTCACATTGACATAATTCCCTTGGTTTTGACAGAACTTCTCAAATTCATACCCATCCTTCTAGGTCAATTAGGACAAATACGTGGATATAACAAATACGTATTTCTTGCTCCTTTGTCTTTGTAGACAGTCAGAGATCTAATTTGATGTAACTATAAAGCACATTTGCAAAGAGAGCTACTAGAAGCCACTGTTTGCAGCAATACCCCTCAGGGACAGGGGTTATTTTACTCTTTATTTCCTGTTTCATTCCGGAGTCATTTTTGCCCTTTCGATTTGCATTCTCCTCCCCTTAAGACAGTCAGGAAACAAAGCCCTTTCAACCTCGCTAGAGGATATAAAACCTTTATGTTTTCAAAGCCTTTACTATCTTGTCAAAGGAATAAATACAACAGATGCTAGAATCAGCAAAGAGTGATTTGAGAGTGGTTAGAGAATCCTACCGTTGCTTCCTCCATCACATCCTGAGTTGGAGTGCTGGAGTGCAGAGCCACAAGCACTATTTGAGTCACTTCCCAGTTGGTGAGCTCCTGCCTCTCCATTTTGTGCCGCAGGAACCTGAGTGCACGGTGACTGGACACTGCAGGAATTATATCCAAAATGTGGCGCCTGCAATGGGAAAGGCAAACAGCATTTTCCAGATCTGCCTCTGGAGACAGGCATTCCAGAGGTTCTGCAGCAGAAAAGCACCACCTTTATTGCCTGTACCTGTACGCTGGCCGACTGGAGAATTGCTTCCACACCGACTCGTAATTCTCCTCGTTTGCTGCACGGAAGAGGTGCAGAAGCTTGAGGCCTTTTGCTGGTGCATCACTGGGAAGCTGGTCAGAGGCTGCCTCTACTAATTCTTGCAGGCTTTCCTGTATCTGCAGAAAGATGAAAATGCAGGAAGCTTACATGCATTGTATCCCACACGCACAGATTCTAACCTCCAACAAAGAATCTGTCCAGTGGCTGAGCTTTACCTGGCTTTCCACGTCTTTTATTTTGAATAAGTGGACAGGAAGCTGAAGCAGTTCACTGCCAAACTGGTACTGAAGAGACCCACGATTCTGGTACTCTTTTGGTGGGACCTCCACCCTCTGCTTCTGCACGTCAGTCAAAGCAAGTTTCTGCCTGGAATGGAGAGCCCCAGGAAGAAAACATCACAAGATGCAGGATACAAACGTAAACAACCCCAGTAATTCTGCTTCCCCACAACTACAAAAGGCTTTGTTATTGAGGGCAAAAATATTTACAAATAGATGCATTTGGATGTGATGCTCAGAACCATACTCTGGGAACATGTGCACTTGCACAGCAGGGCTCAAAACAGACCCAACCTTTGCTATTCGTTGGGAATTAGCTGGCTTGAGAGTTATGGAAGGAGAGGGAGGTGAGAAGCTGTGGCCTGAAGAATATCACAGGAAGGATGCGTTGTGTCTTAAGGAGTAAATTACAGACTGTAGAAAAACTCTGATGGGAAACTTGCTCAGAAATTATAATTTAATTTAAACATTTTAAGAAGTTCATAAAAGCTCTCTGTGTCTCCTGGAAGCTTCAAATGGAATTGAAAGTTTTTAGATACAATAAGAAATGCCACAATCTTTTTACTTGCACTGTTACAATTCCCTCCCCATTTAGTTTGGTAAGCTGAATATCCTTGGGACTACAAAAGAAGGTTCTCATGAAGCTTTAAATTGGATTTACCAAACAAAAAGGGCCAAATAAATTCAGGATTAGTCTTTGGAAAAGGGCTCAACCTTTTGAAAACTTTTTAAGAAGCAACAAACCTTCATCATTTGTTATTAAGACTAATTCCAATGAGAGACTGTCTTTATAAATATTTGCTATCTTTTTACATTTTCAGCTAAAGAGATGCAACCTATCCTACCAAATATGTTTAAAATGGGTCATTTAGGACACTGTAATAAAGTTAGGCATTTGTACTGAACAACTGAAAACATTCCAAAAGCAATATTGCTGTACTACAGAGAGTCTCAAAATCTCTATAGAAAATCGGTGTGTTCATTTCAGAATCTCTCTGATCTTCTGCATAGTTTCTATTCACTCCTTCCATATGGATTGCAGAGAACTGCTGCAGAAAAATAGCAAATAACTGCTTTACAGACAAGCCACCAGAATTTGAATAGAAATCGCTACAGGATCAGCAGAGATTTTTTATCTCTTGAAATTTTCTACAATATTATTGAAAGGGCATTTGGGTCAGAAAGTATAACATCAGGTACACTTGGACAGATTTAACTCCCCCTTTAAAATCATGATGAATCCATTATGTCTTCATTCTTGTTATTTTGGGAGAGATGTATCTGTCTAGAATAGATGGGAAAATGTTATATTCTGAAGAGAAGAGCAAATGAGTGCTAAAGATAGGATTAAAATGATGAAAAAATAGTAAAACCTCTCTTGGCCTTGAAAGGTGCTACAAGAGTCTTATGCTGAACTGGCCTGAAAACTCAGCTCCAGGTGCTTTAATGCCTTGATAGATTATTTTTTTTAACAGAGAATGCAACGTGGAAATAATTTCTGAAGACTTGAGTGAGATATTCACGTCTTCCCAACTATCTCATATTTGTCCCCTTCAGCTGGATAATGATAAAAATGCAGAAAAAAATGGGAAAAGTAAAGGTACTACCCTTCTGAGAGCTGAGAAAGTCCTTACAGAAGACGTTCTCTACAGACTGCAGAAGGAGAGTGTAAAGCTTTGTAAGTCCATTGTCTCCAGACTAAAGGTGACTCACAATAACCTATAATTTGATAAAAGCACTGCAGTTGTGTCTATCTAAACCTTGACTGCATAAGATAGTAAAGCCACTTTCACTGTTCTGTTTGTTTGGTTTTTTCTTTGCTTAGTTAGCCAAATTGAGCATGTTCATTATATAAATGAAATTAATCACTGAGTTATTGACATGAACTTTCTGATGTTGCTGTTTCCAAAATTGTATTATACCAATAGATCCTTGCAGAAGCCAATGGAACGGTGAAGATTACAGCAGCTGTAGGGTGGGATTAAAAAAACACCTTTTGCACAGTGGCATTTATGCAAAAAGCCTCTCCCTTCAGTAGGGCACTCTTATTTACAGGGTTCATAATTAAATAGGTAACTGGAAATTTTTTCAGTAGATAAAATTGACAGATGAAAAAATTTTCAAATACTGAAAGTTTGAGTGCTTGAGCTAGGGGCACAATTTCATAGTCAACCATACTCTTGTTTGGCCCCAAATTTCTTTAAGAAATATGCAAAATTTGCTGTGAAAAAGCAAATTTATTTAGCATGCCTTGAGCCCAACTGTTTTGCAATAAAACCCAATTTCCTACCAAGAAACCGTTTTGATGGCAGATTTGCAAGCAGCCCATGATATTTTGGAACCCGAAGTCCTATCTAGGTTTCTTGTGAACTAGTCTCCAAGGATCTCTTATTGCATTATTGTTTTCCAGGGACCTCTCTTTCCCGAGTAACTGTCTTTCAAAGTATTTTACTTCAAATATATTAGTTCACAATTTCTCAGATGGTATTAAGTTTGTTTTGGCTTTTATGGCATAAATCAAATATCCCTGAGAAATAAAATAGTCAAGTCCTGCCAACTTTTAGCTAACAAAATTTGGATAGTGATGTGCATGTTTCAGATTTACAGCTAACAGAGAAGCTTGTTTTTATGAGCTGTTTGGGATTTTCTGTAATTAAATACTGGCAAACAATAGGCTGTGGAAGTAGAGGATTTATTTCACTTATGGAGTTTTATTCAGATTACTGAGTTGCTGAATTAGTTGCTGAATTGAAGGAATATGTACCGTACCTTGCTTCTACAATGGCATTTCCTCCTGTTATCTCATTGAAGGGTGCAAACTGGTGGATTTCCTCGACATCAGCTTGTGTAATTACAGCTTCACTGCGTGTATATTTAATTTTGTAATTGTAAGTAGCAGTTGCCTGGGAATTCTTGTTCCTCTTTATAATATAAAAAAAGGAAAGAAACAAAGGAAATAAAAAGTTACTGTGCTTTGAAATTCTGTGACTAGAGGCTATTACATCACCCACTTCAACCCATTTGTTTTCCAGGGCTGTTTTTTTCATTGGCCGTAAGAACAATCAGTGTGAATTCTGTACACTCACTTCCATGGGAGAGGTCAGGCACGCTGCCTTTTTCCATTACTTTTACTGCTAAGAAGTGTTAGCTGCTTTTTCCTTTTCCCAAATATAAGTAATTGGCCATTCCCTTGAGAAGGAAACACATTTTCTGAGGAGGAGTGCAGCTGCATAAACCACGCAATTTTTTATTTCAAAGACAGGATTATAACAAAATGCAGCCATACCTGTCTTGAATAGCAGAAAATGGACATTGTGACTGGTGCTTTTTTACTCAACAGAGTAGATGAATTAACTCATCCTGATAATTAATGGTTTCCAAGCCAGCTAGTTTGAGCTAGCTTAAGTGTGCTTGCAGTACACAACAGTGTGCAGCACAGACCTCTGCTTCTCTGTGAGATCACGCTTGTACAGAAAGAAAATATTGACAACTGGATATGGCAGATCCAATTCTTCCCTCATTTTTAGTATTTCAAATGAAGAGACTGTGTGGATATCAAATGGTGTTCTGCATAAGAATATAAAATACATATGCATAATACCACTCTGATTTACCTGCTGGCAGGTCTTGCATGGATGAGTGTATGCTGAACCTGTGACAATTTGAACTTTCTCTTCACAGCTGTTCAGGTCCTTGGATTTGGTCACATAGACTAGGTTTGCTCTCTTGTTTTCCTGAATTGCATATGTTGTATTGCAAATACCTCCAATCCCAGCCTGGCAAAAATAAGAACAGGATCAGAGAAGTTCACTATTATGCAAAGCTTCACTTCACCACATGAAATTTCCTGTTTAATTCTGCATTTTCAAAATGACCAATAGAAATGAGTGCTTTTTTTTTTTGTTATACTCTCCAGAAGCAAAAATCAGGAAGATCCTTACTTTCATCTCTTTTTTACATGTACAGGTTTTCAGTAAGCCAAATCAGAGTCACACTGAGAGAACTAAATCTCCCCAAAGTTTCACTTGGAGTCTCAGGAAAAGGGAGTAACAATTTTCAGTTAGAACTGTTGATTATGAAATATGATTTGAGGAATACTAATAAAAAAGTGCCAAAATAATTTGATCAGTCAATGAAATCTTAACAGCAAAGTATTTCAGGGTTGGAGATGACATTCTGCCCTCAAAACTTGCTTCCATAGACAGCTTACAAATGCCTATGGAACAGGCCTTGCAATATCAGGTGATCTGTCACAATATGACCAGCAGTAATTAAAAAGAATTTCAGAATAACAGAGTTTTGATTGTGGGTTTTCTTGAGTTTGCAGTTTCATCTGAGTTCTTCAATAGTATTTTGAGAATATACATTTATAAGACCTTTTAAGTCTCTACAGTCAGTGAGATTTTTGTAGAGAAAAAGTGCTTGATTGCATTTTAGGAGGAAGAGTTATTCTCCTGATTTTTTTTTTATTGTTATTGATAGCACAGCTAGTGCAGAGACCAGCTCTGGGCTATGTGAGAGCAGTGAAATAGTCACGTGGTGTTTAGGAGGCAAGACATGCCCACTTCATCTTCAGCTTAACAGAATTCCCTGAGACACTGTGTCTTTGGTAAAGGCTAGAAATACGAATTGCCCAAGCTTTCTAAAAGACTTGTACTCTGCAAACACAAGTGTGGGGCTCTGCACTCTGCGGGGTGTGGTAGAGACTTCCAGACTTTAAGTGGGAATGTCCAGCCTAGAGAGTTCAGTGCGATGAAATAGACTCCTGCCTAACTGAACTTTCTGGCTGCAGTTTATGGCTAGCTCAGATACCCTTACCCTTAACCCACAGGATGGGATTTTAGTCCCAGGTTAGTCCTTTAAACCTCTCTGCAGCCCAGATTTTGGGACTTATAATGTTCATCTTCCTTTGCGGAGTGACTCGAGATTGTCAAGCAAGGGTGCCAAAGCTCATTAATCAGTTGCTGTCTTAGAAAAGCAAAGAAAACTTGGAAATTATTCTAGGACGTGAAGTCACATCTATTGCCTAGCAGGGAGAGTAGAACATATTGCTAACTGAATCAGAAAGAATTAAGATGTGAAACTAGATATGAGAAAATAGTGCTGCAGAATATCCAACAACTCCACCCGGATTTTTATGTGCAGCAAACGGCGTGAAAAAAATTAAATCATATAGTTCCTTTCCCAGAAACAACTCTACTTACATAAAAATAAATTTAAAAAAATTTAGAGTTACTCTGGTCTACAGTTTCAATAAAAATAACATGAAAGTATAATAATTTCAAGGTTTTTGCTGATCTCTGGATTGAATGTAGTCTAATCAATGTAAATATAGTTTCACAAAAGCTAAACACATTGCAATTTCTGTGGTGAATAGTAATATCAGATGATTGACCTTGACTAATATAGTAAAACTTGAAAAACAGTGGAAATTCCGACAGAGCATCAACTGCAACTGTCAAATCTGTTACAGTAATGTTATGACATATATACTATTTTCTTCCTAAAAGAGGAGCTAGAAGAGATTAAAGTATATATGATTGGTAGAAAAAGTCAAATTAATGTTATTTTAAATTTAATATTAAATTGTATTTTTAAGCTTGTTTTATACAGTGTTTACATTTTATGTAGGCTTCATCTTTCACAGTTTACTTTCTCTGGAATGAGAAGCCAGATTTTATAAGGGTTTAATTCTGCAAATGCATTTTCTGAAATACTTAGTGCAACCAGTTTAAAAATTTGCTCTTCTGTTGTCCTGTTTAAGCACCTCTTCATCAAATGTTGTCCCATATGAAACTTAATCGTGATTTCCCAAGCTTAGGTCTTTCTTATAAGTAAACTTTATGTCAAGGATGAATTCAGAAAATGCAGCAGAAGACTCTGAAGTGAAAGTTTATGTATTTACAAATCCACCACCATGGCCACACCCAAAACTCACCTCCTGTAAACTATATGAATTCTGCATCTTCTTTATGCTCAATTCCAGCACATTCATAATCCCTCTGTAGATGTTCAGACCGTCATCCGAGACAGAATCGGGAGCCATAACGTTTCCCACGTGGCCATTGCTGTACTCAAACTTTACAGGGTTACTGAGCTGCCCAGTCAGGGCCTGGGTCAGTTTGAGTGATCGAGAGAAGGAGCTTGTGGGCCAGACACCATTGTACTCTGCAGCTTCAATTGAGTGAATCTAGAACAAGAGGGAATAAAATTCCTCTTTCAATTTTTCCCTCAGTTAACTCTTTTTCAACACACATAAGCATCTAGAGCTTTAATTGCATCAAAAATGTATTTTTAAATAACACAAGCCTCTTCAAAGGGGAAATTTAGAAGTTGTCATTTAGCATAACTAGTGTTAATACACATATTTCCATATATAAAAGGAAAGTGAGCACCGCAAATGGCTGAGATTTCCACAGCCACTGCCCTCTGTTCTATTTCATAGACAATCCTTATTGCCAAAGGTTGACTTGTACAAAGAAATGAGCCAGAGAAGAGCCACGTGAAGCAGGTTTCTACCCAAAAGTGGTGTGGAAGATCTGCAGGAAATTGCAGGAGAAAGTTAATGTTGTATAAAGTATCATTAACTCCTGTGGTGAACTCTGTCGTTTCCCTCACTGGGGTCACAGAGTGCAGGCAGCAATCTGAAACTAATAAACACATGGCCTCTAGGCCAGTGAGACACGCAGAATTAGTTTGAGCAGTGGACAGCAGATTGCAGAAATTGTCCTTCCCTGCACGTTTTGCTGTGGAACCAAAGGCTGAGGCACTGTCTCCAACCCCACTCTGCACTTCTCGCTCCAGCCTCAACCTGGGGCACATCCAAACTAGTAGAAAGTTGTGCTAAACCATGCATAGCTTGAATAATTCCTACCCCATGGGAATGGGCATGTTTAGCTTAGTTTCTCAGAAGACCGCTCCCTTCTATATATTTTGAAAATTTACAGAGAGTTTTCTCTGACACCTCGGGCTGGAGATGTGGTGCAAGATGCGGATTAATTTCTCAAAAAGCCACAAAACCTAAATCCTCATACAGCAAATCGCTGGAGACTTCACTTTCATATTTATTTTTGTTATTGTTGGTGGAGATCACTGCCAACCCCAGTAACTGAAGCTTACAGGGAAGGCTGTTACAGAGCAAATCCCTCATGCTGCCTCTTGGACATGCTTCTGGCATATTGCATACAGGCAGGTTTGGGACTGCTCTGCAGGGTCAGGGCGAGTAGTTTTCCCCAGCCCTCAGGGCCCAGGCAGGACTTAGGCTGTCTGCTTGGTTTTGAACAGAGCTGGCAATTCATACTTGCAGGTTTGTGATGAAAAAATTGTCAGCTGGAAACTGCCCAGGGAACACAGCTTTTTGTTTGGGCTGAATGCGAACTGGTAGGCTGCAGATGAAAGTTTAATTCCCTGAACCATCCCTCCAAACTGTCTAATTTAAATATAACAGCAGCAAAATAAACTTTTCCCAGAGAAGAAGGGAATAAATGTACTATTACCTTTAGCTTAGAACTTGCCCCAAAAGTTGTTATGTTTTTTCCTTTTCTCTTTTTCTTGCCTGAAATTATTTCTGAAATGAAAACTTTTCACATGTGCAGTCGGGTCAGTAAAACTGTGTTAGAATGTTTTAGAGAACAGGAGTCAATTTTTGGTGAAGACTTACTCTGGCACACCAAGAGCTGTTTAGGCAGGAATGAAGGAGGATCTGGGGTAGGGACAAGACTGCTTCTGCCTCTTTTCTGACAGGGAAACTTTCTAGTCAGCACTGCAGATGTGTGACTCTTATTTCCTCTTTTTTTTTGTTTTGAAATCCATCCCCTTACAATGTCACGGAAAAGCAAAGGTTCCCATCTTGATCTATTATAATTTCAATTTAGAAAAATGCCAAGTAACAGCAGGCTAATTCAGGCTGGAAGGCTACAACATTTACAAGCATGTATCAGACAGTCACCACTCTTTTTAATCTAAAGTTTCCGATTTGCCAAATTAAAGCTTTTAAAAAGATCATTTTTCTTCTCCTATACACAAGACTAAGTGGAGTTTGTGTAAAGCAGTTGAGGTGTGCATTTCTATACACTCATTGTAAGCTGGGATGGGCTCCTGTTAAAGGCAAAAGTGTATTTCACATAATCAAAACCCTTAGTAATTACTCAGCATGCAGTAAAAATATACAATTGAGGATGAAAAAGAATGTCACTCAGGACCCTTCAGAAAGAGAAGCTACCAGATGACATTAATTATGCTAAATATTGAATCACATGCAACTACTGTGGCGTGTTTTATTGCCTTTTGTCTGCTGGTTATGAAATCAATTGATTAAATAACCCTAGGTTGTACAGTTTGGAACAATTGGATTGATCCAGTAATAAATTATTTTGCATTTCAAATTACATTCCATTGTCTCTCACAAAGCAGAAGAAATCCTTCAAGCCCAAGGTTGGCTTGAGCTGAGAATTACCTGGCAAAGTGCAAATAGAATTTAGGGCACTGTATAAAAAATAACAGCGTTAGTTACATTATCCCTGAGTAAGCACAACACACGATGAAACTTAGTTACTTCACAAAAGCTTAAAAAAGAAGCTAAGTATGATGAGAATTTTACCTTTCAAATTGAATACATTTTCTTACCCTAATAAGACAAAGTTTTGGCCCAATACCACTAATTTCCACTTTACTTTTTATTCTTATTCCAGCTCTTGCAAGTCCTTTCTCTGGAAGTCCACTGAGAAGCGTGGTTTCATAATTAAATGTATAAACCTTGTTTTCACTGAAATCAGGTTCTGCAAAGAAATGATTCCCATAAGATATTATACAGAATGTACAGAACATATTAAAGTACCTGTATTAGAACGTATGGAACAAAAAAAGATGAATTTGTTAATTTTTGCATTGCACCTGAACAAAATTAGCTGTTGTAAGGCTATATTAAACATTGATACACTTTTCAGATTCTATTTTTAATTTCACTCATTATAATTATATTAGTTGATAGGAAAATTACTTACGGTAATTAAGATGCTGGCTCCCTGAAAGAGAAGAAATAGTGGAGGAATGAAACAACAAAGTAAAAAAAACCCCACAAAATGTTAACGTATTGTAATATAACAGGCTATATCTCATCTTGCACAAATAGCATAACCCTTTCTAATTAACTTTACTTCTATTTCAGCACCAGCCAAATGCCTTTTTTTCCCCTTAAACAACAAAAGAAGTAATAAAATACTTTTTCTGCAACACGAAGTTCATGTCTGCAAGTGAACTGTATTTAGACTGTGAAACCTTTTCCTGAATATACAGTTTTAAATTCATCAAAGCAGATGAGTTAGATACTTACCCACCAGGGTTAAAACCAGGGCTAATATCAAGCCCCTCATGATGGGAATAAAGTAAAGGTGAACTTGATGGGTTTCTCTTTTATAAAGGCATGTGATATCACATGTTTCTTTTGGCACATTAGTTTGACAAATAAGTGTATTCTAGAATGCATATTGATCAATCAAAAAATAAACATTTCTGAGGTCATGAATGCTGACCACTTCAAATCACCTCATGATTTCAAATACCTTACTTTCTGTGTAGTTCACCATGTTTGTGAGCCCCATGAAATTCAGCAGCACACTTTGGCAGGTATGTGCTGAAAAGAGATTTAATTTTCAAAATATCCTGCTTGCTATTTTTTCCCAATTTCTCTACATTTTATTTATACAGTAAAACCTCCCTAAAATCTAAATTATGCAAATATAGTTCCTACATCATAACTGAAATAATTTAGCTTTTTTCCAGTCATGCCTTCAATCTCCTGATCTTTTACTCTACCTAAGGATCACTGCTTCGGAGACAAGCCTTGCTCATATTGAAACCCTACTTTTAGAGGAGAATTTGTGGTTGATTTTAGAGATTTAGGCTTAAGACACCTTACAGTTCATAGGCATGCAATGAGAAACTGCCTTTTCATGGTATCTACCAAGTCTGTCTTTGCTAACATCTCTTGTTACCCACACCTGGAAAGACAAATCTTGTCAGAATGACCATCACATCAACCTGTGGCTAATAGTGAAAGTTTATACCACGAAAACAGGAGGGAAATTAATCTCTTTGTTTATAAGGAGAAGAATCTAATAAAAAGTGAGTTCCATTTCCAGCAGGACCTCCGTGAGTTAGGAGCATTGGGAGCTTCTCAGTGGGTTCTCACGGGGCTTTTGCTGCTGTCACCCTTGGGGAAATATATCCAGAATTTCCCACTTGTAGCAATAACATTTAGATCAATCCTTAGCAAAACTATGTCAGGAGGGAGTTTGCTCCCTAACTTCAGTTATACGTAATTTTTGCAAGTGTTTAACATTTACTTTGAATTTAAGCTTGTCTTTTGGTCAAATGATAAATTAAATATCATGTAAAAAACCACCTGCTTAAAAAGGTTACTGAGGGGCAGGAAGGAGAGCTCAGGAATGCATGCCTGGTAATTCCTTGAGGCTGTGGAAGGTACAGCACAGCAAATACTGCACTAAGTCAGGCAGCCAGACTTTATCTGCCGGGAAGGGAACAAGGATTTTTCTGCTGGTGCTATTCTTCAGGAAGCAGAAGGGTGAAACTTAAACCCAGGTACTGAGGTCTTCACCTTCAGGCCTGAAGATACATTTACTGCAGGCCCCAATAAACAGTCCCTTACATGATTGCTTCATTTACTTGGAGTGATGCCACCTGACTGAGGAATAATGAAGTTCATTATTGTGGTGCCAGGACACCTGAGCTGAAGCCAGGGATGCAGCTGCATGGTCCCTCTACTCCGTCGTTGCTCCACCAGGAGTCAAACGAGGGCTCCCTTGCTTGGGCTCCTTCACTACCGAGACGTCTTGAGATCTTGAGGATTTTAATATCACAGTTTTCCTTCGTGAAGGGAATGACAGAGAATTGGATGGGTAGTCAGACCGTCCCTGAAATGAAATCTGTCTAGTAAAATATTTAAATATATGGTAGACATACGAACCATTACAAGAGATTAATAATTGCATTGTTGGTTCAGTATGAGCTCAGGTGGTGAAAAATTAAGTGCACACAGATTTTCCTCAATGTTTTCTCCTAGGGTGCTAAGTTCTGTGAGCTATGACAAGACACACCACGTTAGCGAGCCCTGTGAAATTCAGCAGCACACCTCGGCGCTGTCAGATGCAGTCAGAAGTTCCTTACAAACAGTTACATTTTTTGCAGCCAGAATGGGAGTAAATGCACAGCAGCAAAGTAATACTGTAAGTGATAACATGCAAAACTCCTGCTTCCATCACCCTGCTTTTATGATACTGCTCATCAATGCCACAGCTTGACCTCTGCAGTAATATTGTGCTATCATATTGAGCTCAGCTAGCTCACTTCCACAGGACGGAATGTATAGGTTTTTATTATATACAGAACTATATGGGGGAGAATATTTATTTAAGCATTGTTATTAACAGCACATTGAAATACCGTGTGAAATATCGTTTACTACATACACATACATAGTAAAACAGAACTACAGCATTTTTCAAGTTTAATAAAAGGTTTTATAATTAAGGTGTAACATGAATAGATTTGTTCTAAATGAGCAGTAAAAATACTGCATTTCTTTTTTCTCATGAAGCACACTGAGTCTAAGCTTACAATCAGCATGTGGATACCTGATTGCTAAAATAACAACTACAATAATTGAGATGGTGCAGGCTGCCATTTTCTCTTCATCTGCAGCATGTACTCTCTCTTTTTAATAACTCCTCTCTACCCAAGCTTGTTTTCTTGGGGGAGAAGAGAATGTGATTTCAGAACTGTTGTACCCATTATTACTTTAAAGGAACTACCTAATAAATGCAGTAAGTAGAGAGGAGAACAGCTAGAGTTTGAGGGTCACAGGACTGGGCTCTAATCCTTTCTTCAAAGTGGACACCTCATTCCGGCTAGTTCTGAGGGAATAAACAGGAGATCTACCGCTTTAAGGAAATGGACAAAAGGAGGAAAGGTGAGAGCCATACTTTTTAAAGGCAATATAATTTTTCTTAAACATTCAACAGGTCATGTTAGTGAGCAAGAAAATACATGAAAAATAAATAAACCACAATTAAACAGGCTCTCTACAAACAGCTGCCTGATTTGGTTGCAGAGGAAGGAAATTTAATGTGGGCATCGGCTTTATACACACCTGTATATTTTCCTTTTTTTCTTCTTTTAGGCATAAACAATGAAGAAAAATGATTCTTAAAAAGCAATGGGGAATATCTTGGGTTTTTTTTCTTTTAAAGAAGAAAATATATGGCGTTGAGTGTTACAGAGAATGTGATGGCTGTATAAGGAGTGCAGTAAGAGGAGGTAGACTGCTTTGAATTTAGAGGGCACTTGCACCATAAATGAAACATGAATACAGCCTAATTAACCTGATTAGAGCTATTGCTTCTACACAGCAATTGTCTTTACATAACACATTCTGCTTGAGTAACAGAGTCTTATTACCTGCTGTTGTACTGCCACCGATAGCTCGGCACTGTCCTTGTTCTGTATTCACATTGCTGAATTATGGTGCAGTGATACCATTTCCATCCTGCTAATGTATAGCTTAATGACAAAGCAGAGATTAGCCAAACAGCTCCCAAGCAACCATAACAGGCTAAAATAGATATAATCTGTTGGCTAAGGAAAGTGATTTTTAGCCTTCAGTTTTCCTCATTTCAAAAGATTTTTAAAGGAAAGTTTCACCCCTATTTCACATTTAGCATTCACTCCTTGAATTTTTTGCTCAAAAGATTCAGCATTTGTAAGTGTGGCATAGCCTCCAATATAATGTTTGATGTTCTCTCCAGAGACATTGTCTAATGAATAAGAATGTGTTCTAGGTTGGGCTAAATTGCCATATGCTGATTTTAGTGCATTCACAAAGGGTTTTTTTTAATATTAGATTGCTTTAAAAGGTGCTTTTTGGTTTTTTTGACTGTTATCCCAGTGTGATGCTGGCACACCATCAATTGAGTGATAATTGTGGGAATTGGACACAAGTTTTGAAAACTAAAACAGGTAGGGATGCTATTCGAATATTGTCTAGCTTTTGGTGTATGCATGGTTTGAAAGATGCTGTTGGTCTAGATTTATAGAATAGCTATAGAATTTTATTTTGATAAATTTTCTTTTTGCTAATATATGCTGTTAAGATAAAGCCACATCTTTGTGCATTTTGTGAAGTACTTGGTGGGACTGTTCCTAATGCCTTGCGTGCATTGTCATTTCCAGAGAAAAGAATGAAATTAAGGAGTGTGGAATCTAACTTTGACATTCTCAATCTGAAAACAGATTGTTTTGATACAACTTAGTTTTACTAAGAAGCTCAAAGGGTTTTATTTGTATTCAGATATGGAAAACACATTCTGAAGCCTGACAGTCCACCACCGTGGCTATCATCGTTGGCTCATCAGCCAGCATACTGATTTCAGTGGCTTCAGCATTTCCCCTCCCCTTTCAGGACATACTGTTTCCAAAGTCATTCAGTAGGGTTAAATGTTAGACAACTTGCATCTGAGATTTGAGTCACTTCATGTTTGAGGACTGGCGTTTGCTACGTAATTCCATTGCACTAGAAGATAACTAATAAGTTTATCTTAACCCTTAGACTTCATGGTCACAAAGTGATTAGCTCCTGTGGCGTTGGTGCTGACAGGAAATCGGGTAGCCCTGAAATTTAGCTGTGTCATGACTCCAGCTCCGTCAGCTTGGGGATGAAACGGTGATGGCACAGACAGAGCACGGAGAGCTCTGTGCCCTGCACTGGTTAGGCCTTGCTCTAGGGGCTTGAGGTACCGCTGGTAACTGCATGCTCGGCTACAGCTGTCATGGCTGGTAACTTATCTGAAGGGAAGAATACTTGTCTAATATTTATTGTGATGAACTATGGCTGTATAAAGCGTGGGCACTGCTGCAGGGAGGTGAAGAGAACCCAGACCACCCCATGTGCCTCAAGATGGAAAGCAGGAAGAGGGAAAACACCTGGTTTAGCAGACTTAGCATCACAACCCTTTTTCAGGAGGCACTGTGAACACACAAAAGTGGCTGCCACTTCAGAAAATGACCCGTGATCCTCTGTCATATTGAATGAGGATGCTTTTCTATTCCTGGAGGAACAATGCCCAAGTCAGTGGTGGAAGAATTTTAAAAAGAAGAAAATTCTCAAGGCTTCCTTTTTTCTTTACAACAGTCCAAGTGTGTTACACTGCAAAACTGAGATTCTCCTAAGAAAGGAATTGGGCTTATTATTTTTTTTTCAAACTGTGGAGTTTTAAAAACATATAATGATTGCTCAAAATTGCTACTTATATTGTGGTTCCACCCAAAATATGCAAAATTTTTTAAGAATGAAGGGGAAAGCACCGATTTTTTTTCTTAGAAGTCAATATTCTCAGGTATGATTATGATTAATATTTTGTTTCATGGACCTTTATCTTAGTAACTTATTCCTTTATGTCACAGAACCACTGCAAGAACAGGACAGGTCTGGATCATCCCTTTCTAGAGTCAGAGTAACAGACGGACTTATGGTGTCAGGAGGAAGCTCACTATGAACTTACTCTCAGAATATATGAGGTGTGTGGTACCTTAGTTTCACAGCACCAGGTCACTGTGACATTAGGTCATGGGTCAGATAAGATAAGCAGTGTATTATTCCTAAGGAAGGAGCAGATAATACCCAGCCAGTTCAAACAACAGGCATCGACTTTACCCTCACAAAAAAAGATAAAAAAGGCAAAATCACCTACCAGTATTTAATGGATGACTATGACTTCCAAAGTATAAAAGGCCTAATCATATACAAATAAGAACACATTTAGTTTTTAAGTTAGTGTGAAAGTTAGTTCAGTAATAAATTGAGCACTATGTTTCGTCACTTTAAAAGAAAGTTGCTACACGGTTACTCCCACAATAATATGTATTAATCATCATAATATTTTCTGTATAAGACTGTTACAGTTAAAATATTAAATGGAGCACTGATATTCATATCTGCTTATCAAGGACTGCAGCACTATGGTTCAACATTGCCTATAAACATCAGAGAGCAAACTAACTCCTGAACACACCTTTGGCTAAGAGCATGAAGATTTAATCTACTCCCCCCAGAATAGAAAATGAAGGCTGAACAAATTTGTATTTCCAAGAGAAGTGGGATCTGGATGCAGATCCAGGCCTGCTGTCTTACACACTTGCACAACTGCATTTTCTCCCATCTTGCAGAAAATCTCTTTACCATTTGGCGGGAACCATTCTAACACTTCTGATAAAGACTGTCTTTTCCTGCAAGAAGAAATATATCACTAAAATTCTATTCTCCAGTGTGGTATGTGCAGCCTTGATGTATAACTACTCAAATTCTATTTTCAAGACTTTTAAATATAAATACAGGAAAAAGTTAAAGGCAGGCCCCTGCTCTCTACTCTCTCTACCTTGCACTGAAGTTAAAGGTATCTGTTCACAGAGTTTAACTGGAGCTATATCTAGTGTATGCTGACACTAATTTGCTCTTTGAGAATTCACTGTAACTTCAGCGCAAACACTCAAGGAATAAAATAGTTCTTAGTATGAATAGAGCTTGAAAATCTGCTCTAGCATAGGTACCTCTCAGAACATTAAAAATGTTCCACGAGATTTTATTTCAGAAACCATCCAATTTTTTAACTGTTCAATTATTTTTTTAAAATAATACCTAAATTAATTTTTTTTTGTTCATCTTTGGAGAAAACACTAGGAAGATTGTTATTTTCTTGGTTTTCAAAGACAAATGACGGGGAAAGAAACTTATAAATTTAATTTTCAAGGAATGCTTGCACTGATCAACAAACATCTCTCAAAACTTAAATTGGACAAAATTATCAATTTTTTAATTCTTCACAGAAGGCAATGGAATGAAGCCAGAGAGATTCCATGGACATTTTCTGCAGTTTTGTCTTGTTGTCTTTCCTTTCCCCTCTGAAAATTTATTTGTTCATTCACTGGCTGAATTTCTTCTGGAATAAACTGATGTAGTTCCAATTAAATGGAATTGGGTCAGTTTACTCCAGCTGTGTATTTAGTATTTTACAGTTTTTAACATAGGAAAATATTGGTTGATGGTAACCTCTTGTTTTCCTAGAGACTTTCTAGGAGCCAACTAAGTTCCCTTGAACTGATTGTTACTGCATAAGCCTTCTAATTGAAGACTGATACTGCAAAATACAAAGAACCATAAGTACTATCTAATAAATGATTCAAACATTCCTATTCATCTGCCCAGAATTTCTGGGCACTGTGACACAAGCGAATGGAAATTTGTGTTCCTCTAGATTTAAAGATTGACTTAAGATCTTTCCTGCAGCAAATAAAACTATTTGAATTCATATATCTGTGAGTTTTCAGAAGTGAAGGTTAATTTTCCACTCCATTCTGTACTTGTGCACTTCTAAATACATGCAGCGTGTACCACAATCAGGTGTAATAAATATGTACACTTAAGCATATATATTTTTTTAACTCCTAATTAGTTATACATAGATTTTATACTTGTGTTCTTGGTCCAGATATCACAGACATCTATGCCTCAGTGCAGGTGCTAGTGGCTGCCACCTCACACAGTCACAGCAGAACTGACTCAACACACCCAAGGTTCATAACACAAGATTTTCACATTTATAAATCTCAACTATCTTTCTCAGTGTAACTATTATTTATAAGCATTAAAGATTTTTTCAAATCTGCCCATGTTTAGCCTCTCCAGCTGGCTTCTGGGCTTTCTGTAGCAGCAGTGTGCTTGAGCAGATGATGGCAGTGCCACTGTTGAACTTGGAGTTAAAAGATGCTATCATTTTAGGTAGACATGGTGATACTAAATAATTCAGTGTCTTTCTGGAAGGTAGCAGCCCTATAACCTTTCAGCTCTCCTCACCAACCAATCTACAAAGAAATGTTGCTAGGAGAAGCTATGGAGGAGTGTGGGAACAGCTCGTCTTCCAAGCATAAAAGTAACTGCCGGTATCAACAAAGGAAAATTAAAATATGAGACATACAGCTGTAAAAGAAAATATGCTCTACATGAAAGCACATCAGCAGCTCCATCCTTAAATTTCCACTCACTCAACACGTTGGGAAATGTAGAGAAAAAGATAAAAGGGAGTGACAATAGTACATGTACCAATACTTAGGCAATGTCTGAAGAGACAGTAACAAATGTTCTGTCTTAATGAAGCATTGAAAAGAAACCAATCTCACAGTACACTTTGAAAAGCCAGGCCAGTCACCTGGGAAACAAGAAAAAAAAGGCAAACCAAGAAAATAGGTTATCAGCCTAAGCCTCACAAAACATTCATAAAATAAAACTACCACAGACTTGTAAGTTAGTGGTTAATAGGCTCTAAAATTATAGAACTGTCTATAGCACACACGGAACCACAGGTATGTGAGCCAGCCTTAGTACTGAAGAGTATTGGAGCAGAAGGTTCAAAGCACATTGACATGAAGACCATTATAGGCATTTCTAGAGACATTTCTCTGACTCCGAGGAGCAGTTTAGCGATGTGTTTGAAACTGTCTGCCTTTCCATCCTGAAGTTACAGCAAATAAAAGTTCATTGCCATTTAATGGGTAAACTTTCTCTTGCAAGAACAGTTAGACCTGTGGACAGTTCTTTAAAATGGATCTGGAGTGCGACGACAGACATCCAGCTATGAGAAATAAGGTGCAAGGACCACAATCAAAGGCAAAAGGAGGCAGTGTGCTTCTTCAGAAACAGTGGGAAGAATAACCCTGAAACAGGCTTGAGCTGCCTGCCATGAAAAGTGGCACAAGGGATGAGGAGAAGATTTGTGACAACTGTATGGAAGTGCAGCTTCAGAGAAGCAGCCAGGTTTTTCGTGAGGGTATTCCCTGACCCCAGGAGATAAGGGGAGTGTACTGTGCTGAAAAGCATGAGACACACAAGATGCTGACAACAGCTTCAGATTGATCTGGAGAGCGGGAAGGGACGATGGACTTCTCAGGGAAGGAGTTGTTCGATTTCTCATCAGAGCACTTTGCCCTCACTGTCACTCATTTTGCTCTGGAGCCTTATAAGATCTTTAACCCGAAACAGGTGGTTTTGTCCCACTAATGATACTTAAGTGGAAACCTATTGTTTTTACAGAGAGACTCTTAGGTCTCCTCAATAGGCAGATCGAAATAGCATGAGGGAAAAAGGGATTTAAACTGAAAGACATGAGTGACATTTTGTCCATGTTATTACCTCAGTATTAAGTAGTTTACTTTTGTCTCTCTGTCTTGGGGAAAAATGATTTATATTTGCCCTTGAATATGAAAGAAGATAAAGAGGTTTTAAACAGTTTAGATAAATACACAGTAAAAATTACTCTGGAAACAAATGAGAAGAATTTGAAGCTACACAATAAAAAAGATAGAGATATATAGAAAATTCTACTTTTCCATTTTGAAGTCCATTTAATATACTTCAGATTAGAAGGCTGGAAAAA
Organism: Falcunculus frontatus; assembly: GCA_013398115.1. Lineage (NCBI taxonomy): Eukaryota > Metazoa > Chordata > Aves > Passeriformes > Falcunculus > Falcunculus frontatus. The sequence continues at coordinate 2,614,486 of VZRV01007601.1, read as the reverse complement.
GGTGTCTACTTCAGTCTCTTATCTGAAGCCAGGAGCAAGTGTACAATGCAGAAAAAAAGGAACCAAAAAAACCCCTTTATTTTTCTCTTTGATCCCTTCACAGATCCTTCAGAACAATATGAGAGAGCTTCAGATACTTTCTTTTTCTTAGTCTTGCACTTCTGGAAGACCCTTGAATTTTATGTATTCTGTTTTTTCCAGTTATATTTTCTTTCTTATCTAGAAAATGTATTTTAACATCTGCCACCATTTTCAGCTTGTCTCTTGCTTTGTCGTATTTTAGACACAGTGACTGTCTCAAACTCAGAGTCAAATGAGAGCATTCCTCAGATGGCTTTTTGCTCTCTTAAACAGCCCATCCTGCAGTTCTCTAAAACTCTCACTACTATTCATTGCTTCATGGGGGCTTCAACGAAGACTGAGTAAAAGTAGAGAGAGATGAGTGCTCCTGTTAGATGTCCAGAGAGTGGATGGGGAGCTCCATTTAAGTCATCCTTCAGGTGCTGCTGTCTCCTCCTCTGACAATTCCACTGTGACAGAGATTTGGACACTGACCTTGTCGCTTCTCCTCCCTCCTTTATGAGCTCACACAAGATGTGGGAGGCTCTGTCTTCCCAGCCTGCTCACAAAACTGGACTTGTGTTCGCCATAGGCATTGCTAACAAATGAATAAGCAAAAAAAACCCCCAAACCCCCTCAAAACCAGACCCAAAAACCCAACCAAAGAACCCCAGAAAGACCAAAGCAGAGTCGCCTTCCTTGTGTGCGTGCTGTGTTGATTACCATGGATGTAAATAACTGCCACAGAGATGCCAAAAGGCAAAAAAATCCAGCTTCACCTCAACATTATAGCACAAGGGATAAACAGAAAGTGAGCAATAACAAATGTATAAGAGGGGAGTCCAAAGACCCGATTCATCTGCTGATGGTAATTCATATGCTGCAGTGGGAGGAGGATGCTCTAAGGAGGGGTGTAAGGACAGAGAGCAGAATTCTGACTTATGAGCTCCACTCCTCCAAATACATTACTGCTTGCTTGTAAAGTACCAGAGACAACACTACTTGAGGTGTATCTGCTTGAAGGAGGTTAACAGAAATGCCACCTCTCCTCACATTTCTGTTTCTCACTCTATTTCATTAGGTAAGATCTCTCCAGTAACAATTTATCATAACCTCATTACCAATCTCTGACGACTGCTTTCTCTCCAGCTTTGCTTTCCCTCAATTCTCATGATGAAGAAAGACACAGTTCACAGTTTTCTCTTCCCTGATTTTCTTCAGTTTGGGCTTTTTTTTTTTATGAAAGTCTGCAGTATGTAATGAACGATTGCTGCCAGGAGCACACTGCAAAGTGTCTATGTGATGATTATGTGAGTGGTTCACAGTCTTTCACGTTCCATAGTATAGAAGTGAGCCTTTGGGGCAACTCAAAAAGTTTTAAAACACTTGATTTCATTCAGGGAAGAATCAAAGAGTTTCACTAGAAGAAATTGTCTTTACACACATAAAAAATGAAGGTTTCTAAAGGGATCTTTTGGTTAGATGACAGAAAACCTGCATTTTGTAATACCGCAGGGGTTCTTTTAATAAGTCACTGAAAAGTTCCATTTGACAAGTCAAACCTTGAATTTTTTTCTCATACTTATTATAGCCAAGGAGGTGCTAACCTAATACAATGGGCAAAGGAGTGTCATCACAATACAATAGACCAGACAGAGTTAGTACAATGCTGGGCAATAAGGGATCTCACTATAATGAGTGAGAGAAGCAGTGTCTGCAGCATAAGAAGCATGCTTCAGAAAAGAGAAAAGAAATGTTTGGTTTGTCACTGGTCATTTTATAGCTGCAATTGTAACCCAATGCAATGACCTCTAGATGCTTAAGAGTCTTTAAAAAGCAGAATGAACATTTCAAAGGTTCACAGGCCAAAAGAAACCAATATGGTACCTAACTGGGGGCCTCAGTAATGCAGGCTTATATATTTCTGCACAGTGTTGCCTCTATCTAACTTGATAATTCAGAGTTACATCAGTGGTGTTAGGCCCTCTATATTACTCACACTGATGTACTGTGAGAGCTACAGAGGTATTTGAGGATGACATGAGAGAGTTTTCTCTTCCATTTAATTATATTTGACAAAAATTTGCATAAATGAAGTCAGAAATCTCTTCTTTTCCTGTAGGTTTTTAGTATCTGTTTCCAAAATCTTTATTATATTCTTGGCCCTCAAATCACTTTATTTCATTTATACTCACTTCCCAGCTCATGTTCAGATTTCAAGGTGCACTAGCTCCGGCATCAGGACAATCCTATAGAAAGTATGAAGGGTGTTTGGCTAGAAGAACATTCCCATCCACCACATCATTCTAAAGCACAACACGGGCAGAGGATGCTCAGAACAAATCCATACAATATGCTGTATGTAAATCTCCACAGGTTTTCAGCAAACTACACTCTGCAAATTTATGTGACCTACTTTTTCAGATTGCTTAGTGCATAATAGCATCCTTGCTGTCAATCACATGGCAACTGCAAGTATAATATATGCCCTTGATGGGGAAAGAAGAGAAAGAGGCATAACTTGAATAAAACGTGGGCAAGAAAATGACGTAGATATGAGTTCAGATTTACAGCACAACAATACAAATGCTTGGTTGGGGAAAAAGTGCTGCTCATTCTCTTGAGACCAGAATGAATCATGTAGAGTAGAATGGAGTAATTGTGCTATACAGAGATACAATTTGGATCACTTAGATATGCATGTGACAGGCATCTGAAGGTCCAAGCAGCCCCTTTCCTGATTACCCAGAAGCTCTAATGCAAAGCTTCATACAAAAGAGTGACATCACGGAATCACAGAATAAGCTGAGTTAAAAGGCACCCTCAAGGATCATTGAGTCCAACTCCTGGCCCTGCACAGCACCATCCCCAAGAGTAACCCCATGTTCCTGAGAGCATTGTCCAAAAGCTTCTTGAACTCTGTCAGGCTGGTGCTGTGACCACTTCCCTGGCGAGCCTGTTCCAGTGCCCAACCAACCTCTGAGTGAAGAACCTTTTCCTGATATCCAACCTAAACTTTTCTGATGTGTCGCTAGTGAGCAGAGACCATGTAATAAAGCGACATGGACAATCTGATATGAGAATAAATTGACAACTTTATTTACAGAACTCTCTCATTTATACCTTAGCCCATACACCGACATGCAGGTTATTGGTTCACTGACCAGCCACCGCCCAGAGGGAGTGGCTGAATCCAATACACCTACTTCAGATAAGTTTTCTCTTTATGAGAAACAATATCACGGTTTACATATTCTTCCAGTTGTTTTCCTTTAGAGTCTGTGAGAAAGCAAGGCTTTCACACAGACACTGTTAGAAACTGAGAAATCTCTCTGCAGCCAGGCTTTTAGCATCCACACTGATGCAGAGTTGAAGAGAAGGCAAACACAATATGTTGGAGTTACTTGGTGCAGCACAGTTTAAGGAGGAGTGCATTTCTGGACCTAATTTTTAAACATTTTTAATAGTTTGGTACAGATGAAAAATGGCATTCTTATTTAGCACAGAAAAGCTGTAGTGGTGTATAATCTTGAATTCAAATGTGGCAAAACACAGCCAAGCTAGAAACATCACTAGAATGAAACAACATTTGACTCCAGTGAGACACAATTTACAGCTACTAAGAAAAAGAAACTGTGAAATATTTCTGAGCTCCAATTGCTAAATGGCCTGCAGGAGTCAGAAAACTTGGTTTTGTGGTTGAGGCAGTAGATAAAGCCTGAGAAGAACTGTTTTCAGTTTATGGATCTGTGTTGGTCTTGGAGCAAATCACACTTAATACAAAATGTGGATAGTATGTCATGCCTGTTGGACTATAAACGTTTTAAGGCAGGGAAAATCTTTCACCAGGTGAAGATTCGGTGTCTACCTCAAAGAAATATCTATCTTGACTGAGAGGTGGAGGTATTCCTATATTAGAAATACTGATCAATAACAAAAACAAATATTGCTGTCTTTTCCCAATCTCCCTTGGTTGCTGGAGCTTATCTCAGATGTGAGATTGGGTACACAGATTTTCTTCTGCACTTAGCTTTGTTGGGGGCAGACAGCTCCTGCTTACTGACAAAGATCAAGAAGGCTGGCAAAGAAGAAAATGAGCCGGAGATGTGAGGGGAAACAGAAAGAAGGAGGAGCTGATGGAAGAAAATGAACTGGTGGAGATATTCTGGTCTACAGATGGTGAAGGGCTTATCCCAAGCGCTTTCCACTTCACCATCTGGCACTAGCTAGAACAGAAAGTTCTCAGGGAATTAGAAAATGTTGCTTTCACCTCAAAAATAACCCAAATATAGGGCTAATTATTAAGGGAAAAAAGCCAACTTGTTAGGTAGTCAAGTATCCAGAGTTCAGAAAGCATGGAGAAAGCATAAGCAATCAAGGATAAGAGCTCTAAGCCTCTTCATTATCTAGCCAACATTCAGGGCAAAAACTAACCATTGCTTTGAATTACCTTTACCTTGTTCCTGTGTTTGATGCTTCATGCAGACCCCACCATCCTACCTCTCTCATCCTTTCCTTTCAAAAATCCCTGCATCTGCAGTATCACTGTGAATTGCTTCTAGGACATAACCTGGCACGTGGGATGAGGGCTAATGGTTTCAGTAGATATGTATGCCTTTTGCTCTGAAGAGACATGGCAGAGGTTAGAAAATGAACTGCCCTCTCTCTGTCAGTGCTATATTCTTGCTTCTCTAAGGGACATTTGGGGTATAATGTGGTGGGAAGACATGTTACAGATGGATAAAACATGGTGAGAAGTTGGTTTTATCTGCCTCAAATTAGACGTAGAGACAGAAAGGACAACAGTTTCTGGACATTAGGAGGAAAGTTTGTTTGGCAGGGTTTTTGAAACTCAGTCACATATTTTTGTTTAACAGCTTACAAGATAGTATATTATAAGATTGAGTGAGTGTTTATGATCTGTGTTGGAAAAGGACTGTGGGATGTAAGTCGCTGGTGAATGGTTTCAGCTTATGTCTGAAAAGCTGGCAAGGATGAAGGAGGCACTGTTTAGGGCCCTGAACCCTGGAGAAATGGATGCTGACCACCCTACATCTGCTCCATGGCTCTCCTGGGCAGGAAGAGTCGTTGCTACCACTCCATGGGGCGATTTCAGCACACAGTGATTTCTTCACTCTGGTGTTTTTGGAGGAGGACAGCAACTTCCTTCAGTTTATACCTGCACTTTATTGCTAAGGGAATCTAGCTTCCCAACAAGTGCCTCTCAACTCAAATAGCTCCAATTGTTCTGCCTTTTTTTTTTTTTTTTGGTGAAAGCATGTAGGAAAAGGCCTATACTACCAAAGACAACTCTTCTTACTTCTTATTCTTTAAAGGTTTTGCAAGATGTTCTTATTTAATAACAGTTATCTTTATGTAGTAGCTGTATCTTTTCATAAGATAATAGTTGTAAAGCACTGTCTACTTTGCTTAATGATGCTACTTTCCCAATATAAAACAGGTCTAATGGGTGTCAAATGTGAAAGCAATATTCCTGCAATTTATCACTTAAGCCTTCTTTCACTCTTTTGGGGTGAATTGTTGTGTTTTTAAAGGGAAATTGATTGCCTTGAGTGAATTCTTTTATTCTTCTACATTAACAATTCATGAATGAAGCCAATAGCTGCAACACAATCTTTGGTTCCTTGTCCCACCAATAACCTCAGCTGTATCCTGGAGGGTAAACTCACACTGCATCAATCAGCTGTCTCCATGGTCTGTAGCACAGCCATGCGAACTGTGGCTTACACTATGTTCTCGTTTGCTCCCTTGACTTTTGGCAGTAGGGAACTCCACAAAAATGAATTAACTGCTACAAAGTTTTCTGGCGTGCTGTACTTTACATGATTGGAAAGTTATGTTACTAGAAAGAATATAGACATTTACTCTGAAGTTCAGAACCAAATGCCAATGGTCAAATGATCCTGTGCACCTTTCTTCTCTGCTCTCCTCTTTTCTCTACCATTGTTAAGTATTAGGCCAGTCCAGTTAAAAAGATTCTGGGAGATTAAAGAGATTTCTGTTAGGGAACATTTTCGACTACTTATTTTTTTTAAAGAACCCCACCACAAAAAACCAACCCCAAACCAGCCCTATAAAAATGAACTGGGAAAGGCAAAGAGGCCAGCAGTTTAAGAATACATTAAGATTGCACCTGCAGATGAGTTCATTCACTTCTTTCCATGAGCAAACCCTGTGTTTCTATTCCCAAATGAGAAATAAACACAGAGTGGTGGTCAGGCAGACATCCAAATGCCCAGACTCAGTGTAACTGTGTGCCCACAAAACTCATATGGAGAAAACGGAAGCTGTGAATGTGGACTTCAGCCTAACTTGTGAAGCTGGAGCTGTTGTGGAGGAAAACTCATCAAAGTCTGCTGTCCTGGCTGGCCTTCAGTCACTAATGAAACTTCTCTCTGGCATGTCCTTCTCCTCACTGCTGCTGACTCCTCTCTTGAAAGCCACCTGTCCTTAAGCACATTTTCCTTCTTTACCAGCTTTTATTTTGGCTCAGATTCTCCACATAAGCATGGGTATGCATGTGCCTTTTGCTGTTTTGGTTCCTCTCCAGCCAAATTTGTTGTCTCTGTATGCAGCAAATTGTACCCACACACAGATCTGCACACCCCAGGTTGGACAAGAGCAGGCTTCACCCAGGAGTGGCTTGGGTAAACCCCTTGGGCTCTCTGGACACACGTATTTCTATCTCAATTTCATCACGGTACTCAGTGTGGCTGGTTATAACAATTTGTACAACAACAACAGAAATATTGCTGGCTTACAAAAAACTAACCAACCAACCAACAAATCTGAATGTCTTTCATTAAAAAAAGCCATTTTTTGGTGACCAAAACCTAATAAAACTTAGCAAACAGTTTCATTTCCTCAGGAAAACATTAAATGAAAATGCGAATAAGTTGATCCTCTTCTGTCATTGAAACTATATTTAAGAGAAGCTGCTGTGGCCTTGTTTCTTTAACATTTGACCTCAGTGGGATAGAGGAGATACAAAAGATTATTTGTTTGCAGATTGTAAGATAACAAGTAGAACATCTGAAAATGCAAAACTGGGATGACTCTTCTTACAAATGATCCTGGAAGAAGATGAACAAGTACAAGAAAAAAAAGAAAAGAAAGAGGCAGAGAAATGAATGATAGACCTGTAGGTTGTATGAATAATGATCGAAGAAAAGACCTGTGAAAATAATTCATTTTTCTGATTCACCACAGAAATTTCTTAAAACTCTTCAAGAAATTTGGTGTCCACCTGAACCTAATTCTATTTCCTTGAATTATCCACAATTGAAACAAATATTGCCCGGAATTAAATAAAAACGTGTATTTTATCTGAATTATTTTTTAAACTTTGATTTGAGGTATTCTCTGAGATTTTAGAAAATAAAATAAGAAGTACTTGAGAATAAAGGGATTGACTCATAGGGATTTAAGCAGCACTGCTAAAACAGAAGAAAGAGAAGAACAAGTAATGATGGCACCTTTCACAAAATGCAGGAGGTACAAAATCTGGGTTGTGGAAAACCACAGCTTAGATTTCCCCTTTACCAAAGCTGCAGTGCAGACATGAATCTACCTTTCCTTTCCTATCCTCGTGCAATTTATTCAGACAAACATTCAATAAGAGTTTATTTACATGTTCATTATTCAATATGATATAAAATTATATCTATAGACTAAAGTTGCTATCGGGGTCCCATGCACACCAGGAAGAATTAATGAGATGACCTTACATGGAGGAGAGAGAAGATCTGCATCCTGCTCTTAAGCTGTGGCAAGAAACAGAAAAGCTGAAGTTTTCTTGTTTGTCCCAAGCAATCCCTGGAAAACGGGATCAGAAATCCCAAGTCCTAGTACAGCGGGTTTTCTGAAAAATATTCCACCAGACACACTGTAAAGACTCTCTCTAATGTCCCTCCACCCCTTTGCTCCTTGAATTGGTTGTGCTGAGACTCCAGGAAAGCTCTGACCAGATAACCTTGATCGACAAAACATTTTACAAAGTCGAGGGCAAGGTAAACTTCCCTGGACTAGTCTGCGGTGTCATAAATGTTTGCAGAATTGACTGTTCCCTCCAGAGGCAGCCCCATGCTTCATTGTTCCTGCTGCATACAAATGAAGTCACTGCACAGCACAACCAAGTGCATATGCTGTGGTGTGACCTCCTGTTTGGTGACAACCATCAGTGAATTGCTCTGTGGTAGTGGCTGTCTGAAAATCAGCTGGCACATGAATTTCTTCTCTGATATCACTAAAACCCAGTCAATAAGGGCATATGGCTTTAGTGTTCTCATATACCTGCTCTGTGAATAAAGTAAATGAAATATTTGCACAGGCTTTTGTGATTCTTTTTAAAGGGCCTGACCAGGAATTGGAACATGTCAGGAGCTCTAAGGAGGGGACTACAGACAAGCAGCGTTGTATGCAAAGTCCTCTCTTCTAGGTTGGAGGAAAAGGAAAATCAACCCAAATATCAATGGACACTTATAAAAAATCTTGAAAGATTAATTTGGCATAAGTTAGTATTGCACTCTCTGATGCTGAACCCTTGTGAGCAGGTAATTCTGATTAAACTAAAGAAGCATTATAGATAACTGTTCAAATATAAGCATATATCCCAAATATATCTATATTTGCATAGAAATTTGTGAAAAAAAGTTTTCTTGTCATGATAATTGTAAGGATATTATGGGGGAATTTTGTTTTTCCAGCAAAAAACAAAACCATTAACCAACCCGATTATTTTGTAATTATGGAAAGATTAGGTACCAAGTGGAAACAATGGCTCACTTTGTTATTCTAATAAGAAAACTGAGGCAAGTCAAACAAAAGTGCAAATAGCAGTTTCAAAACAAAAGGAGATTCCTCTGTACTGAGTGTGTCACTAAGCACAACCTGCCCCCGCTGTTGAAAAATTTCCATGACTAATTGGAAATCTTCTGAAACAAATTGCTACTGAGGCTAATACAGAGCTATCCCACTTGGACCAAAAAAGACCCAATGGCCCTGGTGGCAACACTGAGGAAATATAAATACCTGTCATTTTCTGAAGCTTGTTCTTAGGTATTGTCTTTTAGTTACAGACAGTACGTGTGGCTTTGTGAGTAAGAACAGCAGTGCCAACATGAGATGGGGGTTATTATTCCTAAATGTTTTGTTATTGTTCTTAAAACATTCTTCTGCTAAGAAACAGTGCAACAAGATAAAAACAATGGTATTATACTCAGGAGAAAAAAAACAATGGCTTTAGAAAAAAACAACTCTGGGAAATGGAGAGGAGGCTTTGCAAAAGAGCTCTTGTTTTGCTTTGCAAGGGTTTACATGGGACTGAACACACATAATGGCTAAGAGCAGAGACCAGGGCATTTAAATAAACTTTTCAGAAGTTTACTTAATAGATACGTGTTTTACATCAGGGACAGATGATAGTAACTTTCCTTGTTCTGAGTTTTTGATTCTGATAAAAATGTGGGTAAAAGATAAACATATCTGCTCATGTTTATTACCGTTCTAGTGAGAGAAAGACATTTGATTAAAACTGTCATTTACTTTTCAGCTACAGAAGTTATATGCTCTTTGGTATTCAATAAGAGTTTTGTTACGTCATCTCAAGCATTAAAATTGGTTGCTGCCCTGTCTTAAAATCCTTCACCTTCTTCCCATTCCTCTTAATTTTTATTCCTATCTTATTCCCTAACCCTTTTTCCAGCTGTCCACAATTATAAAAGTAAATGATTTCAATATGATGCAAAAGAGTAAACAAACCCTTACCCTGCAATTGTTCTAGGCACTGTGAAAGAACAAATAATCATTTTGACAGGTAGACAGGAGACAGGTCAAAGTGATCTGCTGAAAGTCTGCCTTCAAGAAAGGGCAGCAATGCAAAGCTTCTTTCCCTTTCTTTTCTCCTACCTTTGTTTGCTTTCCTTCCCCCCACCCTCCTAAATCTCAGGGTGACCCAACAGCATTCTTAGGTATTGAGCTAAAATACTCAGTGACTTTGTTCACAGCAAGCCATTTCTGAGGTAGATACTGCAGAAATATATGATCTTTTCTGGATTTTTAAAGTAGTAGTATGAGACCCCTTTGCTTTTGCATAATGATATAAAGATCCATTGCCATTTTTTTAATATGTTACAATAAAATACACTCGGAACACTATCTACTTAGAGATATGGTGATAAGAAACTTTTTTTCAAGAGGAAAAGTTTGGATGCTGGAATGGGAAAGGTGCAGCTCACCAACTTTTTCTTTCTACTTCTCACTACTGGAAGAAGACATCCCATCTTGTTAAAACAAGGTGTGTTTGAAATAATAATTTGGAGCTCTAAATTATGGACCTTAAAAAAATCATGCAAATTCTGCAAAATATTTATAGAGACATCTATATATATTACACATTTATCTTTATATGAATAATACATTTTTAAATTCTTTTTAAAGACCTCCTTTGTCTTTTTCTGAACATTCATTCATGTTCTCAAGCTTTGGCCCTCCCCCAGGCTATGGAGATTAGATTTTTCTCCCCTTTAACTGCAGCTAGCACCAATCATCACTTTCTAGCAGCTACCCCTGCTAGTATGTGGACAGCCTTATCCTGATCTGGGGACAAAGGGCAGTTGGGACACCTGTTCTGGCACTCACGGCCTTGTGTGATTCACAGGGGATTGCAGTGGGATCTGGGGCAGGGAGGAAGCTGGTCCTGGCCACAGTGTCCTGGAAGCAGGGTGGTGGCAGGAGGTCCTGATGCCCTGGTGACCAGGGCTGCCACGTGGGGGTATGGAGGTGTCAGGGTGCACTGGTGGCCAGTGCTGGTCACAGACCTGGACTGTGTCTGCCAGTGTAGGGAGATGGGCTCCAGGAGGCACCACCAACCCACATCAGAGACCTTTTGTATTCTGGTAGCTCTCAACTACACATTTGCTGGTGTTATTACTTCTCATGCTGGCAGGCTTAAACTACCAAGGGTAATCCTGGGACAAGCTACAATTACAACTTCTTTCTGTTGTGGAGACATGACCTTTGACTGTTTGATTGCAACTGGCTTTGGTTCAGGGCCTGTAGCCAAAGCTGTGTCGCTAGCATAACATGCAACACTTTCTGCAGAGCCTCTAAGTATAAGCCATCACTTCTCTGATCTAAAATACACATAATTGCAATGAGCTGTGAGATCCTCCAGCATTTCACAGCATATAGAAGAGATTTATTAACAAAGATTTTCTGTTTGCAGATAGAGAATTATACAGAAAGCCAAATTTTAGCTTTCATTAAGAAGTGAACCCTAGTGTGTGAAGAAGGGGTGAATTCTGGGGGGTGTGTGAGTGTCTGCACATGGGAACGCACCTTTTCCATGTACCACTTGGTAGTTCTATGAGAACCGATCTTCAAAGGAGCCAGAAAAATCTGACAAAATGGTAGCTTTACAGTCCAGTTTAGCTTAAAACACAGCTACTAAAAAAGGTTATATGGGCATTCCACATTCTGTTAGCTAAATTTGCGTCATGCCTTTTACACACAGAGTGATGGTAAATTCTTATTACTAATCCATACACACAACAGAATTATATTTCTGAGTTCATGGAAGAACTGTGGCTAAGACTAGTTTAGCATCAGAGCGCTACAAAGGTTATGCCACCATCTCAGCTTTAGGCACAACACAGGGCTGTCTGGATCAGTGAGACTCTGCCTTCAGCTCTTCTATGCTGTGCAATCTGGGACCAGCCTGCTCTGACTCTGACAGCAAAGTGGGCCTGTGAGAGGAGCACTGCAGCTACCAGTGCACTGAATATCACTGAAGCTTTCAGCATCAAAAAACAACCCCAAAAAACTCTCTCAAAAGTAACTGCCCTGTCAACCTCTACATAATCCAGCTTATCTGTCACACATGCTTTGTAAAGGCATCAGCCTATTAAATTCAACAGAGTCAACTTCAAACTTACTGAAAAGGGAACAGAACAAAATGCATATATTTTGGTCAGGCACGTTACAACATTTATGGCCGTTCTTCCCCCCCACAGTTATGCTATAGATGCATTTTACATGAGTAGATCTCATTAGACAAGCAGGCATTTGCAAAACATTAGAGATGCAACAGAGTATAATGAGTACACTTCCAGAGAGGATATTCTGGGATGCTCCAGGCCTTGATTGGGCAGCTTGTTTAAACATCAGGTTAAATACTTTTTAAGTGAAGTGCCTTACAGAGGTTTTGCAGCAGTACTCTTAATGACTGCAAAAAAAATTGTCAGGAAACAGAATAAGGTCAGCTCTCATTTTCTTTCAGCTAACTATTCCAACAAACCTATTCCCAGTTTTTTTCACACACATGAATTCTGCGTGGAATTTAAGGGAATATGTGTTTCCTTCTTCCTCTCCCACCAGGCATCCTCCCTACACTACCCCACATCCATTACTCCATCTTATGCCCCTCCGTCTCGGGCTGGGTTTTCTGCCGGGCCCCCCGCGCCCAGCTGTGCCAGCGGTTTCCAGCTGTGCCAGCGGTTTCCAGCTGTGCCAGCGGTTTCCAGCTGTGCCAGCGGTTTCCAGCTGCGGCGGTCCCCGGCAGGTGGCACTCGGGCTCCGCGCCTCGGGGCGCCGGGGACGGGGCTCCTGCGGACGCGCTCTGCAGCGCCGGGACGGGGCGGAGCGGCCCTTTCTGGGCTCAAATCGCCGATAGCAGCATCTGTCGTCAGTGTGCCCCGGGCGAGCGCGGCCGTGTCGCGGGGGAGGTCACACCGCGCTGCCGGGGACAGCCCGAGGCGGGTGCGCCCTTCCCGGAGGGAGCGGAGGCTCACGGCTGAGCATATGCAGCGTCACCGCAAACCCTCATGGAAGGAGGATTTAAAGCACAGTTATTATCCCCAGGGGGAAATGCCTGCATCGAGAGGGGAATATATATATGCATACTGTAACTCCTACTCGTGTTAATGGGAATTATGTGTGTAAATCCCCAAATTCCAGAGTACAAAGATGAGAATGTCCCCGTAAGGGTCTGAATTATGCATTTGAATCAAATCTGACTGTTGGGAAACTCATAGTGCTGTGGCTCTTATTATAAATTTATACTTAGTAGGACTAAGTTTCACCTGAAACAACAGAGCCTGAAGTGTTATTTGTTCCAGCACATTATTTTGTTAGATGTGATAATCAGCTCACAGCAGGACTGCGAGAGGCTACTCAGCTTGTTGACAATTCTGGGTCCCATCCAGTTTCAAGCAGCTTCTGAAGCAGCTCCAAAGGCTGCAGAGGAGGACCCCAAACCTGTCTTTTCAGGGAGATGTGGCCAGGGCATTGCTGACTGTCCACAGTCCCTTCCCAGGACATCCGTTTTCCTGGGGGCAGAGTCCCCTGTTCTGTTTGGGGTACGCTCCCACCCCAAAGCAAAGACTACAGGCAAGACTCAGCAGAGATGCTGCTGTTCCCAGCCCCCTGTATTTTCCCAGGTGGATGAGATTTTTTTCTTATGAGTTAAGTGCCTAAAAAAGCAGTCTGAGGTGGAGGAGGAGCTTCAAATCAGTTCTCCTTGACTTACTGGGTTACTCTGTAGATTATTTCAGGAACTATGCTACCTAAGGGTATGACTTCCATTAGCATTACCTTTGAATTAGGACAGTGCCTTTCACAGGAGCTTTTGTCCCACATTTATCATCTCAACCTCAGATCTGTTTTAATCCCAAGGTATCTCTTCCCTCAAGGCTGCACTTTTTCCCACAGGTCTGAAAGGAAGGAAATCCTGTCCTGACCCTCATGTGTCAGCAGCTGGATATGGTGAGTAGCCATGGTGCCGCAGGAGATATGCTATGGAGTTGGGGGAGTTCCTAATGGGGAAACGTTTAAAGAAGCCATGTCCATGGCTTCAGCCTGCCTTATCTTACTTTCACCACCTTATTTTACAGCCCAGCACCTACAAGGAGAAGAACAGAGAAATACAGAGGACAGCTGTGGAGGGCCTGAGGCAGCTCTGCGTGCATGGCAGGGAGGGGTCCCCTTTCCAGGGGTGTCCAGCTTACACACCTCAGGGATACGATGGTACTGGGTACCAGCATGAGCTCCAGGGCCACAGTGTACAGGGATGACCACAACCGTGGCATGAAACAACTGCCAAACAGCCTCTCACCCCCTCCCATTCAGTCATATTTTCTCCTCTTTTTGTTCGATGCTCAGACACTTCATTCCTCTCAGCTACCCCTTGCAAGAGCAGCCATGCGTGCCCTCTAATCCTGTGCAGTCCCGAGGTTAGGCTGAAGCAGACCAGCACTTAATGCCACCCCAGATTTAAATACCAATCACAGAGACAGGGAATTGCTTTATTGTGAATGAATCCTTAATCTATCGAGTTATTTGGAACAGCACAGTTAATTATTTTTAAACCTCACTCTCCTACCTTAAGCCTGGGTGTGTCTCCAACAAATTCACTTTCAAATCTCGTAATGGAATAGAAGTATTGCCAGTCCTCATTAAAAACACCATAAAAGCCACAGCAGCAGTGCTGTGTTCCTTGTAATGATTTGTTTTACTGATAGATCAAACAGCCTGTTGACAATGGTTGACTGCAACCGACAGCCTCTTCTAATAAGATAAAGAAGTTGTACATTTTATTGATTATAAAGCAAATTGGGTTTTTGTCCCTTTAAATTTTTTATTGGCTTAAATTGGAGAACTTAGGCCTTTGAAACTGCAGCTTGCCATGACATTACAATGAATTATAATCCTAACCTGTTCATGCTTCCTCAAAGGCCTGACCCATTTGCCTGCCTTGCAAGCATGTTATAAAATGCTCTGCATTTACATACATATTTTCAGGAGCTTTTTATTCAAGAACTGTGGCAGACTGGAGAAAGAGAAAGGGGCTGAACGGGCAAGAGTTCTCGAGATCCTGGAATTTTAAGAGTCTTGCAATATCTTGTCACAAACTGCGAGCTCAAGGCAGACATTTTCGGATAAGGTTCTTAGTTTTTCATTACACAGGAGTTGAAATTTTAAATCCTTTTTGTCTCTGAAGATCTATGTTCCTGAACATCTTGGGGATGGAGCCCATATTGCTGAAATAAATCTAACACTTTCTAGATCAATTTTTAGGATCGGATCTTACAGAAGCTTAAGGCAAATCAAGGTCTTTAAGGACCGTCTGCCAATATTGAGACCACCAAATCCGCTCTCAGCATTTTTCTTGCAACCCCTGGTATCTCCCTGCCTGAATCCAAGCTGTGCAGGCATCTTCAGCTCTGCCTGTGCATTTGCACAGAAAGGAGCGAGTAGATGAGGATGTGACTGAGTGACACTCAAGTCCCCTGTCTGGCACTGTTTAAAGGGGGAGGCCAGTGAACACCTATGACCATCAGTGCAGAGTGCCTCAAAAACATCATAGTGTCAACTTTACTCTTCTAGCAGAAAGAGAAAGGGAAGGAGAAGAATTGCTTGTCCCTTCCCTGACACATCTTTGTGGGTAAGAAAGCCAGAGCACCTGACTGTCAGTAAAGCTGCACAGTTGAGACAGCAGCAAGAAGGAGCCCTGACTCCTGGTCTCCAGTCTCAGGGCTATTTTTGTTCTGTTGCTCTTCCTGCTCTTTTCCCGCTCACCCGTAGCAGTGATAAATGAGGAGATGGGGGTGGGGTGGGGGAAGTTTTGGAAGGAGCTGTCAGAGTACAGGCTTCCACCTACTGTTTCAGGCACTTCCAAAGGGAGAGACAGTGAGGCCCCTCTTGGGCCCACGATTTCTTGCTTCAGCAGCTGAGATTTGTCAGGAAAACATCCCCCTACTGTGCTGAGTAGCAGCTCATGGGCAGGTTTCTGGCAAACACTCCCGAAAAGTCAGAGATGTAGATTTGAACCCTTACAGGGGCTGGAGCATGTGCTACCTGGACCTACTGCTCCTGGTTACTGGGCACTTCAGGATAAGTGGATCAGTGTCACCACTGAAGCTGGCTATGAATCAAAAGTATAAAAAACAACCCTTGCTCTGTTATTATGCAACAGGATGTAGGTTACATCTCCCAGAAATGCTGGATCTAGCACACAATGACAGCAGTTGCCTTCCTAGCATTCACATCTGTGTTAAAAGGACAGACTATCCCTGTGCTCCTCTTTTTCTTAACTAGTTGGTATATATGACAAAAAAATACAATGTATCAGATACCACACCACCCTGAAAAACATCACTCTGGATTGAGGTTTTATCCGTACGACCCTTCCAGTATTCTCAGCCTCAGCATCTTTCAGTAAGGAGGAAGGAAAACACACACACAGAGTCCACAGCAAACGACAAGGGAAAAGGGAAACTTAGTCTCCAGTGGCTTTAGGATGAGCAAATTGTGACCTGCTGCCCATAAAGTGATGAGGCACCTCAAACCAATGCTAGTGGTCTGCAACCACTGTGGCACTTTGGCCTCTGATGGACCTCTGGCCCTGTGTGAGGACCATCTCCTAGATCTGCACGTCTGGTCTGTCAGCCTGGAAACTGGATACGAAACCCAGCCTTCAAACTGGCAGTATTTCCATGAATGGTGACCTATAAATTACACCCACAGTTTGGTGCTTACGTACCTTATTTTATCTTAAAATTATTATCTGAAGTGGTTAAGTAACTCCACCAGATTTCAGTGGGGTGCTTGAGCTTAGGAGACTGGTTTGAAAATTTTGACCCAAATATATGGGTTATTACCGGGTAACATCCATTCACTCACAAAGAGGATCAGTTAAAAGCAGCTTGCAGTGCAACAGTTCATGCTATCTCTGTCCTACAAGGATGGAAAGTCCTTTGGTTTCCTGTTTGTTGATCGGGTGCTTTCTCTGGTGCTCAAGACAGTCAAAGGAAGAAAAAAAAAATTAACAGAGCTTCATAGAAATATTGCATTCTTTCCCAGAGTGGAGGCAAAACAAACAGAAGTTTAAAGTAAACAATCTCTACCAGCAGATCTCTTCCCCTTTTATTGCATGAGTTACAATGCCCTTCAGCCAGCAGAAGGCAGAGAAAGTTCTGCCAGGAAAAAGAGTTATTTGAAAAAGTTTACTTTAAACTTTTGTTTGCTTTGCTGCATGCACACACACACACTAAAAAAAAAAGGAAAAAAGAAGAGAGAACCTTTATTCTTCCACTTTAGTGCTAGGTAGAAAGAAAATGGATTTCTCTTTATCGACTGGTATGTGATTGGCAGAAGTAAAGGCAAGTTTCCTCATGGTCATGCCTCTGTGCTCAACCATGACCTGGAAGAACATTGTGAGAGATAAAGCAGGACTGTCCTGTTCACCAAGGACATGCAGAACAGTGGAAAAAACAAAATATGAGTGTCTCTGATCATTCCACTGATATAAACAAGCACAAAGCTACCAAAGCCAAACAGCAGAATTTTATTCTAATATAACTGCTCAATGAATCATTTTTTTCTAAATCTCTGTCCCTTTTGTAATGTGGACAAAAATTGCAGTCTGTTTTCATTCTCACTCTTGTAAATCTGAAGTAACTGGAAAAGACATAAAAAAGCTCTTTGTTGCTAGGACAAAAATTCTGACTAAAAAGTACAGTGTTCTCAAAACAAAAACCATCACCTTTTGTGAAAAATGTTCCCATTTCTGATCAGTTCTAATGTTTTCATTTGAAACAGACTTCTTGATCAGAAGTTAATAAAAGTATGTTGTGAAATACTCAGAGCATTTTATAAAATGTATAAGAAAAATGGGTGGTTTCGTGAAGACTTCATAATAGAATAAGAAAAAAAGACAAAAGAAGATAAAAAGAGATTTCTAGCAATGTGTAAGCATAGGGGGATAAAGCTGAATAGCAGTTGGATTAGTGCAGCATGAGTTTGTTTTTAAAGTACATCCCTTTTCTGCACTTCCACCCTCTCTGTTTGCCCCACAACCCTGACCTTGTTCCTCCCCATTTCAAAAGAGCCGTCCCTTCTTATTTCCCTTCTGACCTGCATTCCTCACTGCTGGCTGTAATGTGGCGATAAAGGCACCAGTAAACCCAGCCAGCTTGCCTAAGATCAGAAGATATGGAGGGTGATGTTAGCAAATTAACTGATTGGTATAAAACAAAGGCTGAAAAAAAAGTTGTCAGGAAGCTGAGAACTTTTGAACCCATTTAAACAAATACGTGGCAGAGGAGCAGGCTTGTCTTTTACAGGAATAGTGCCTGCAAGAGCCAAGCCAGAGCTTGGAAACTACAATCAGATGCAGCCTCAGAGAGCAGCCCCTGGTAGGGGAACAAAGCTGTTTGAGAAAGCAGAGTTCCTGCCTGGCAAAAGGCAGGACACAATGGGATGCTCCTCTCTGCCGTTTCTGGCCCCAGCAGAT
The DNA here is from genome assembly GCA_013398115.1 of Falcunculus frontatus. Classification (NCBI taxonomy): domain Eukaryota; kingdom Metazoa; phylum Chordata; class Aves; order Passeriformes; genus Falcunculus; species Falcunculus frontatus. The sequence continues at coordinate 2,596,116 of VZRV01007601.1, read as the reverse complement.
TTGTGCTCCAGACCCTCCACTCTGCAGCACCTGCAAAGAGACAGCGAAGCCTCTTTGTGCCCTCCCCTTGTGACTGTGCGTTCAAGGTCCCTGGGCTGGTAAAGAAAGCATGCTGTACTGAAAATAATTGCAGTTAAGACTTTGAGACACACAGAGACTCATTTATTTAGTACCATCAACTGGCTTTCCTGCTTCTCCACCAGTACTAAGAGGGTTAATACCTTCCTCCTGGGCTGGCCTCCAGAGATACTGCTCTCTGTGGCTCCAGCTGGCTTTCAGAAATCTCCAAAGTTTTGCTGTCCTCATTAGTGACAGATGTGGGAGTTACAATTTGAAATTTAGGGTCCCTAAAGTAAAGAATTGTGAAATCCCAGGAAGCCACGGAAGCACTCTTTAGCTGTGCCGGTGGTACAGATCACAGAAAACATGCCCTTACATAATGCTGAACATGAGGCTTTATTACCAAAAACACCACTTTCCTTTTCTGCCTCCACTTTGTCACAGAATTCCAGCGCAGCTTTCCCTGGGACCCTCTCACTCGGCTCCCCCAGAGCCCCACAGGCAGTGCCTCCCTGCAGCGGGCACACTGGGAACGGGCCTGGCAGTACCGTGTCCTGAGCTGCATCCCACATGCCTCCCTCTGTCCTGATGGCACAGCCCCAGCCGCCTGCCCCAGCCAGAGCCAGGCACTGATTCTGTCCTGGAATCAGCCCTGCTATTCCAGTACATTTACTACAATTGGCACCTAAAGTAACCTGAACCAGAACACATCTCAGGCTTTGCTTTTGTCATGAAAGCAGGCAGAAGTTTTCATCACCTCCATGCAGCATACTTGAGAACCACCTGTGGAGCGTGCCTTTCTTACAAATTCCCTTCCTCTCTTCCTGATATAGAAAGGGGAGACCTGAAACGTGGTTGTATTCCTGGAGAGGACATTTGCTTTGTCAACCTGCCCATACCACTTACTGACAGGTAAAGCCTCTGAGGTCAGCCTGCACCGGCACCGTACAGGGCTTGGAGAAGAGATTATTGCTTCATTGTCATCACACACAGCCCTTCACCAGCAGCTCTTGTGCATGGAGGTGACTTGGTACAACTGTCACATGTACCATCCTCCATTAGTATTGCTTTGATTTTGGTCTGGGCAGGAGGCCTAAAATAGCCACAAAACATGGGATCATTTCTGAATGGGCTTGAAGTAGAGGGTACACAGTAGAGAGAATCTAACTTTTTTGTCATTCAAGTAGTTAAGATAACACTGACCACTTGAAAAAACATGGTTTTATGTAATTATTGTACCCTATGCATGACCAGAGAGCACATTTCTGTCCATCCGTCTCTGCACAGACAGTGTGCAGAGAAAATATCTCTGAAATGGATGCAGCCTAAGGTTGCCAAATCTAGAAGGATGCTACTCATTTGTAGCTCACAGAACATGTGCTCCATGCCCACAATGTCTTTCTGAAGAAAACGATAGTTTTAAAGGAGAAAAAACCGACTAAACACGACCATTCAAGCCTTACAACAGCATAAGCAGATCTCACAAGCTCACATGGTTTCATGAAAGCTGTGCAGAATCACAGGGACTTTCTCTTTTTCTCTCTTACTGTAAACTTTTTCCTCATCTTCCTGCAAGATTATGCCGTCTGATTCAGTAATGTGTAATATTTTTAGTCTAGAAATGTTGCACACAAGTCATTCAGTAAAAAGATAACATATAGGATATAGTTTGAGGTTTCTTCAAGGATCAGTTGATTTTTTTTCACTTTTTTTAGCTTCAGGGAAGACATCCTTGCAAAATTACCATTTGATGCTATTCCCATTTTCCCAATAATCCCTAATCTGTGTTGCCCCTAGACCCTGAGCCTCCTTTGAGTGCTAACTCCTCCTCTCCCCCAGCACTACTCCCCTTTCTTTTTGGCAAATACAGTTTTTCAGGTAGGGAAACATGAGATTCTCTAGATGATAGCTCTCAACTATTTATTTTGTCCTAGGATTTCTTCTTTTATGTTTTTTTCCTCCTCTTTGAAAACTTTACATGTTAGGGTTAGAATGCATTCATGCCTTGTTTTCTACTCACCAAATATCACTGTTTATTTCTTTGTTTCCCTATTGCAGCGCTGATATCCCTTACTCACTCCAAAGCCAAATGTTGCTCTCCAGCCTTCTCAGCTGTGCTGGGGGCTTAGGCTGGGGACTGGAAGACAGCTGCAGGTCAGCTGTGGGTGCTGGGTGCATCACAGAGGGAAGGTCTCTGGGTAGGTGTGTCTCCATCAGAACCTGCCAGGGGAGGATGGACACCTGGCCCTGCCCCATCCATTTGGAGAGGGAGTGTATGCACTACTGCTTCTGAGAACAAGAAATCAAACCCCAAAGTCTTTAGGAGTTCTATTATAGGTATTAAGTGCCAATCATAATGAAGACAAAGCAGACCTGAGCATCCAAAGGGAGATTATCCTTCAGTAGGACAGGCCCTGTAATTTCAGTGAGGATATACTTTGCTTCTTTCTACTTCAATGCGACCCAGAGAGGAGTACAAGCTGCTTCTCCCTTAGCTGGCATCTGTACTAAATGGGTTACAGCTGCTACTCACCTCATTTAGGGCCTAACCCTTTGACGACAGAAGCCATGACTTGTGTGCAGGATTTTGATGAATCCTAGCTGGGTATTTGCAATTGGTATTTCTGCAGCTCTCTTACACAGCAAGGAGCATATTTTCAGCTTAAGAAGTTTGACCTGATTTTTCATCTTGAGCATAAATGAGCTCGTACTAACATGGCTAAGGTGGATATTTGTAAGTGAAGGGAAAAACCCCACATATGTTAAGTGACAGAGACAAAATCAAAAATGGCTGAGGAGTGGTAAGAAAAACAACTTAAAGTTCACTTAAAAAAAAAAAAAAAGAAAAGGCTCATAAACATCATGGATTGAAAAACAGCTAAATGAATTCCACTACTGATAATGAGCAGGAAGCCCAGTGCTTGGGATCATGAGTTTATGCAAATCTGTTATTACTGCAAATTGGCATCCTAAGACCCTGATCATACAACACTCGCACATATGCTTAACTTTATGCACATGAGCAGCCTCATTAATGCCAAAGACTTAGTCGTGCATAAAACTGAACAAATACATGAGTGTTTGTAAGATTGGGATTTAAACACAAGGGAGAGAAAACAAATTTACTGTATCATCAACAATTATTTCTGAAACCCAACAGAAGCCAAGGTGATGCCAGAAGTCTGCATAGTGCAGAAACATTCAAAGACAGAGAGGAAAGGGATTTTGAAGATTGTTGCCTTTAACTCAATCCATTAGACCAAATAATGATGGGCCAGACACAGGAGGAAAATGTCCCTGCCCAGATTAAAATATAACTGATTTTAACAAAGTAAACTGGATTGCCTCTTAAAAACATGGTTTTCAAACTTAGTAATTATAAAGAAGAACAGTTTATAACCAACTTGGTTTTGACTAAATTATTCATCAGTGTCTCACAAAAGTCTTACAAAATTAATTTAAATGGTGTTAGGTTGTCTGGGGATTCAGAGCTGACTGCAGCATTTATATAAATAGCTACAATAAATATAATGGCTTACATTGGAGGGAGGTGCCTATTGCACTGCAGTGAAGACTGATGGTCAGTCTTGGAGCTAGTTTTAATTAGAATATTCAGCAACATTTCGGGAAACAGAGGAGCTCCCCTATGTTATGAAATTTGATGAAAATACAGTTTCCTTGGGAATCCAGAAGAGTAAATACAATAAAATTTGAATACTTCCCAGCAAGACAAGAAAAATCCAAAAAGCTGTAAAACAGCATCTGTAGAAGTAAAGCTTCTGCCAAATTTAAAGGGATAGTTCTGGAAAAGGAATTCTGGGAAAAGTGCAACCTTGCATTGGGAAGATGTAAAATAAGGCCTCTACAAAACATAATTGTTATCATAACTAGAATCAGTCACAATTTATGTTTATGTTTCATGATAATTTCAGTGTGCTTTTTAAGCATTTTTTTCTGTCCCACTTGGAAAAAAAAGAGCTCATTCTCAACAGTCAGTTTTACTGTTACTTTTTGTTGTGTATGGATTTTTTTTCATACTTTCTGTTCTTCTGACCCAGTAGGATTGCTGCTGTCAATATTGCTGTGTAGCAGTAAAGCTGATGGAATTATTGTATTTCATATTAGTCACATCTTGCAGCTTGTTTTGAAACCACAGTTCCAGGGCCTCCAGGTTCCTTGCCTGGCCATGGATCTGGCTCCTGGCGAAGTCCGGATATGTCAAGGGCTCTTGGTTCTCCATAAGGCTTGTTCAGGAGGGTTGTCATGGAGATACAGAGTTTGAAAACAGCAGTCCTGTCCTTCTGTGACTGCATATCCATGGACAGGCTGCCCACAGCAATGGCTGTGAGGGCTGAGCTGGCAGGGAGCCAGGCAACTTGTGAAAACGCTTCAGCACGTTTGCACTTGACAATTTGGTTGTGTTTAAATGGACTATCAGTGCATTGATGATCAGCTGTTTTCAAGTCTGCATCCATCTTAAAGGCTTAATTTTATATAAAAATTACATGGGGGGTGACTTTGGTGAGGTGGCATCATCACTTCTGTAATCTCACAGCACAGCACTGAATGTGTGAGAACAAAGGGAAGAGAATAACACAGGCTGGAGCAGGTTGTTGGCCAGGGCCCTCCTCCTACCACCTCTTTTCCCACAGGAAAGAAAGTTTTAACTTTCTTCATGGGTTTTGACTTTTTAATCTCAGCTCTACAGATTTCAAAGGAGGAGGTAGGGCTTCTCCAGGGATTAACTGGCACATGGCAAGAGTGCGATTTTGAACAGGGCTTTAAGGAACTATTATGATAAAGATATGAAAAATGATACTATTGTTGAGAAAAGTGATGCTGGAGGTGTAGCAGCTGGAGGAATCAGCCCTGAAAATTTTTGTTCTGCTTCATGTAATCATGTGCAGCATTGTTTTATATATGTGGTCAACAAGGTGCACAAGTCTCCAAATTCCTGGCTTCAGAGCATCACCATGTTCTGAGCTGAAGGTCTGTGAAAACTGGAGGCTAGAGAAAAGTCTGAAAAAAATTTGCACTGTATTTATTTTGTTTTAAATGACTACCTGCTTCATTCCATAGGTAAACAGATGATCTGTTTATTAGCACAGCTTCAGCAGACTGAACCTCCCAAAGGCTATGGTGATAATATTGCAGTTTCTTTGAAATATAATTCTAATTCTTTGAGGGAATATTTACTTCAGATTAGACAAGTCTTTACCTTATTTATTGTATTCTGAAGCACACCTTGAAATTCAACACTGAACTCAAATTTCTGTTTGGTTTAATGGAAAAAATTTCTTTATCGAGCATTTACTTTCAGAGTGAAACCATAACATTTTACTTTTTATCTCGCAGGTCGATCCCTGATTTGTTTTTACTTTTTTATTTTTCCTGTTGGCCCCGCTGGACATGCCACATGCCTCTAAAAAATGTGTAAAGTTAAAAAGTGTTGAACAAAATTCTTAGTTTTCAAACCAGTCAGCTAGTTGATCTGATATATAGATTACATTAATTTACTTTTGGAAAAACAGTTTGCATAGCACTTGAGTGCAAGTTTGCATAACAAAATTGTAACTAATGTGTGATTGTTATTTTTCTGATTTGATACCATAGACTCATAGAACAATCCGGGCTGGAAGGGACTCAAAGGGTCATCTCATCCACCTTCCTGCTCAAGGCAGGGTCAGGTATGAGATCAGGTTGCCAGGAACCTTATACAGTCTTAAAAACCTCCAAAGATTTTGACACAATGGCACAAGATCTCTGGGCATGTCTGTCCTCATGGTGAAAAGGTTTTTCCTCACATCTTGCTGAAACCTCTCTTTTTCAATTTATGTTCAATGTCTCTCCTCTCTCTGCTGGGTTGGAGCTTGTGTAACTAAGGGCTGTGACAAATAAACCCTTTAATTTCTCGTCAGTACATCTGCATGCACTAGGAAGTACAATTGCAATATCCTTCAGGGTCTGAGGCAGGGAATCGAAAAAATTTTTCTGCTCTTTATGTGCTGTATTAAAAGATGAAAACTCATCCTTATATGTAAGGAAAACAGAGTTTCAATGAAGATCTGACCCAGAGACAGGAGAGCAGTTTTCCTATAAAAGATGTTCTTTCATTACAAAGACTATTGTAAGCTAAACATTTATGATATATTTTCTTTCCAAGGAAATTTTTTCAATCTCCCTGAGCATGCTGAAGTCATTATACAGTTACTAGAGATGCTTTGTCCAGATCAGCTTACTATAGGTTACTGTTCCGCAGGAGATTAAAAATGATGGGCTGGTAGATATCCTTCTAAAAATACTCTTTTAAGTAATATGTATCTGCATTTCCCAACCTTAGAAGAACATATACAACAGCAAAGGAAATACAGCAAATAATTGAGGGCAAATGATATGTAACAGTGAGAACTTTTACCACTGTATTTATTTAAATGAATGGAAATGTCAAAATGTGAAAGCAAAGCACTCCAGTTTATTCACATATTTTACATTCAAAGGATCAGGAGATTTCTTCAGTATTTTTTGAAAAATAGACTCCTTTTTTTTGAAAAAACTTGACAGAGGCATGGAATATACTTAATGAAGCCTGTCATTGCAGTGCATACAATGAAAACCTTGTGTACATGGAAAAAAAGATAAAAACCAAAGTTGAACATTACTAAAAAAAGATTTTCTTTAATATAAATAAAATTCAGAATAGTGTTTTATTTTAACAGACAACACAACAGTGGGATTTATTAACAACTACATATTTACAGTGTCTCACTGGTAAAAATACTGGGCTTCGTCTGAGATCCTAGACACTTCCTGAGAAGGCAATGTGGACAGGAGATTGCTCAACACTTCACATAATTTAGGTGCTAAAAGGGTGAAATTAAAGCATATTTTCAAGTAAGTCAGATGCCATAGCTGGAATGATTGATGCATTTTGTTTGTGCTCTGCTCTTCCAAACTTGCCCCTTGCTTCTCCCTTTGATTTCGGTAGTTCTATACATACTCCTAAGGTTAAGTGCAGGATTGTTTCAAACCCAGAAGCCTTGGAGGACTACAACTGCTTGACTCAAAGATGCTATGAGTAGAGAAAACTGTTGTAATTGCAATTCAACATGGTGCAGAGGCACATTACCTTGAATTTAAATCTGTACTCTTCTATGTGGGTGATTTCTACCACTGAAATTTGATCCTACAGGGTCTGGATTCCAAGTTTCTCTATGAAGTGACAAATCTGTAAAAGCATCTTCTTCCCACAGCCTCCAAAATCACAGTGCCAGTTAAGCAGATCTCAGTCTTTTTGGCAATTAAATAAAACAAGAACCAGATCTTTTTCAAAGTATTCACAAAATAATCTTTCAGTTATAAAATGACTGTCCCACCATTCTTGTATCAGATCTGACCTCAGCTCTTTAGATCTAAACAATTCTTTAGAAGTTATAAAAATAAAGGATTGATTAATATACAAATATATATTTCAGAGTGATAAGAGAATAATATTAAACAAATTCCTTTTTTAATCTACTTTAAATTAAAAGAAATGTTTTCAAAAGTCTAGGCTGAAGCAGATCTTTATCTATTGACTCTTTAATGGAACCCATTCCCTGCAGATGGTCACATACAACCTAATGTAAGAAGTTCATTACTACAAAAGGGTGGTGAACATGTTTCCACTAGCAAAGCACTTCATAAAATCTGCTGTGACAGTTGGTTTTTGGTATTTTGCTTTCAAGAATGGCAGATATTTTTAATATTAGAAGCAAAACCTCAGTCATGAAGTCTTGAGGTTCTCTAGAAATTTTCTTCTTTCCCTTGTCTTTATTAATATTTGTTTTGCAGTGATCCAGTTTTTTGTATACTGTTTGTATACAGGATAAAATAGATGTTCTGCACGAATGCACATGTATGTACAAAACCAGTAATTCAGTTAAGAGAGATGCCTGCTCACTGGGTCTTTCCATACTTTCACAATACCATATTTTGCGTTAATATCCATAACAACAGCATGTAGGTTGCCTCCTTCTTCTGCTGAGGTGCTTTTGGGTGTTTTCCTTCCCTTTATCTCAAGCAGCCAAAACAACAAGGAACATTTTTGAACAATCTGTAATACTCCTCCTGAATCTGAAATAAAAATGTTGAATTCAGTTATGAAATAGATTAATTAATAGATCTGTATGCCTCTGAATTCATTTTGTACTGTTCTTGTCGCTAGATGTTTTAAGGTGGGGCTGACTTTTACTTTAGGACAGAGCACTGAAGAAAGTATCATCCCAGGGTAGTGTGGGTGAATCTTGCTGCTAATTGAAAAGACTGGAAGGAAATTTTATTGCACACATTGTATTATTTAATCAGATTAATGACGCTACAACCAGTTTTACAGTTAAAAAGCCCCATTTTTCCACGTTTCATACCTCAGTTTCAAAACTGGAGGTGATATGTGAGAACATAAAAGTTGGAAAGAGGTTCTGCCACCACCGAAGGAAAAAAGCTCAGCTTCAGGGCTGGGCACCTGACTGTGCAGGGACATGAGACTGAGTCACTTCCCACAAGAAGTAGGACACTTACCTTCCTAGACAATACACAAAGAAATATGAAGATGAACATCCCCTGGAATGCATTGAAGATTGTAAAAAGATAGGCAGTAACCACAGATCCCTGGACCACATGGAGCACCCCGAATATCCAGGTAGCTCCAAGAAGGAACAGGAGTGCAAGGGCACCTCGGGCACAGGATCTAGACAGGAAGAAAACTTTGTGAACAATGTGCAGACACATGCTACTCCCCTTTCTTCTCCACTTTGGGTGTTGAATGCTGCCTCAGAAATTTTATCACAGCTGCAAAGGCCTGAGAAGTGCAAATGCAGGGCCTGCTCTTCAGGGTGTGCTGTAGCACTGTAGCATGAACAAACTCACATAATCACTTTGGAAGAGCAAAGGAGTAAAACTGGAGGGCCTTAAAACACTGGCTTCTTTAATCTTCAGATATGTTTTCTCTGGTGTACTGCAGCACCATATGATTTGATTTAAATCTACTGTTAGTGTAATTCCCCAAGGAAAAACATATGTCTGTTATGAAGCATTCCCCCACTTTTCCTCCTTGCCCTTATCTTCCTCAAAAAAATAACCCAGAAAAATGTTCAGTATGCTCTTAGGTCAGTGCATGTGCATGACATCAAAGGATTCCCAGGCTGCCTCTCAGGTTCACTGGAGAGGACGGTGCCAGTTGTAAAATCAGACTCTTTTAAAATTATTTCTCTTAAAAAACCCCCAAGAAATTGTTTTTAGAACACAAGTACTCTCAAATAGTTCCTGGGTCAGCATACCGATGCCCTAAAATTGTAGGAACTGATTGGCTAAAATTTTTTTTTTTCCAAGATGCTGTAGAGCACTGTTCACAGACTTGAGCAAATTACAGCATGTTGTCTTGGAAATGAAGCCACTGATTACTTTCTTATTCATTCTCAGCTCAGTCATTGCAGGACTTCCTTTGAACAGCAGACATTTTTAGCACTATTCCCCTGAAAATGAATAATTTTCAACTTCATTAGAAACAGGTCACCACATGAGGTTATGAAAGGTGAGGAATAAGAGAAAGTAATCAATCAAACAACTGCTAAATCCTAACTATAAATCTAGTGCAATGCATTGAAACTGCAGGAGTGTTCCTAAGCAACACAAACAGTAAGTTGTTTTCAGTGTTCCCTGTAGTACACTTCAGCTTTTCCTGCACAAACGGTTTTCAAGGTCCCTATAAATCAGTTTTAAAGAGAGTGAGTTGATGGAAAAATCATAGCAGCATGCAAAGTAAAATCCTGGAGAGAATCCACTCCATCCCCCCAGTGCCACAGAAGCACAACGTCCTACTGCAGACTTTTCCCAAGCAACATGAATGGCTCCAGTCTCTTATCACTGAATTACTTGTTACTTCAAGGCAAATATTTTGGTCCTATTTAAGGCATAAGTTTTGAAATCTGTTTTGGCTTGCATAGAGGCTGTGGAAGATACTTAAGAAAAAGGGACAATTTCTCCTTTAACTTTGCCATCAGCCTCTATCCTCTGGTTCATATGGACCACTTGTTTTCCTTGTACACCTCTCACACACACCCCAGTATACTAGGCATTGCTCAGTGGGAATAATTGCAAAATTTACATCCAAATATATATAAAGGTATTAACAGAAAAAAAATCTTTCTTTTTTCTACAAATCTCAGGAGATTTAACTGTTATTTTTGAATACTCATTGTCATCTCTGTCAGTATTTAAACCTACAGAAGGTAGAATTTGTATTGAATGCCAAACTTACCTTATATTTTCGTAACAACTGACTTCTGGCTTTAACATTGCAGTGTGTCGAAATACCTTATAAATAATCACTCCAAAAGCCAACAAATTAACCTGGGGGAGCAAATAAAGAAACTTTTAGTTCAAACCAGGATGCTTTTGAATGCCAATAACTGTTAAACATTTAAATGAAACAAGTCAGATAAAGTTTCTGTGTATCTGAAAGCTACAGAATCCCATGCCAGGAGGGGAAAAAACCCACCCTGTTCTGATTCACTTCTATTAAAAAAATATGAGAGCTGAAATAAACGTTGATGAAACAGGGATGTAACCCTACTTTATCTCAACAGTATCACTACCAACAATCTGAAAATGTTTATTGATTTTATTGGTAAATCTCTTCTATTTCCTGCTGAGATTATTTTTCCTAAGTAGCGATGAAGGAACGGAAAGGAAAGGAAAGGAAAGGAAAGGAAAGGAAAGGAAAGGAAAGGAAAGGAAAGGAAAGGAAAGGAAAGGAAAGGAAAGGAAAGGAAAGGAAAGNGTAAAGTATAAGCAAGGAAATTGAAGTAAAAGAAAGAAAAAGAAAGGAAAGGAAAGGAAAGGAAAGGAAAGGAAAGGAAAGGAAAGGAAAGGAAAGGAAAGGAAAGGAAAGGAAAGGAAAGGAAAGGAAAGGAAAGGAAAGGAAAGGAAAGGGAAAAAATTTAAAAGAAAGGAAAGGGAAATGGAGAAACTCCCAAAATACCCTCTACCCTGTGGGTTTTCTATTGTACTCTATCATGTTGGTTTTGAAATACGTGTATCTTTTGTTGCTGAGTAACATTAATAGCATCATACATTCTGAGATCTTTGGGGTGTGAGAACTTCCGAGTGACACAAAAAATCTTAGAGGCTTACACAAACAATTTTAAAAAAATCTAACTTTTGTTGAAAGGCTCCTTGCTGTGTGTTCTCTCTTATATTTTATGTTTTTTTCATAGATTAATAATTTGGGTATTTTTTTCTTTGATTTTTGTAAAAAGGCATCGCTTTATTCGAGTCTGAAACAAAAAAAAGCGACTAAAAGAAGCAGTTTTGCAAATGATGCTCAGTTGTGGTTCTGATCCTCTCTGCTTGGCTAGGCTTCACTGATCTTTAAATTTATACTGCATTCCTTTAAAAATATTACTTTCTTAATTTGTAGCATGTAACATCAGAATCTATTTAAAATGTTAGTAAATGAACCAAATTTTAGCTGTGTGTCATTCAGGTACTATTTGTAAATACTTGGTTGCGATTCCTTGGTCAGTTCCTGTGGGCTTCCAGCTGTAGAATGAATAGAATTAACGCCTTCCCCAAGTTGTTTCTCCCGAAAGACTGTATGGTTTCCCCCCTGCTTCTTTTTCTTTGAACAAAGCCAAACCAAACCCAAAATCCAAACAAAATTAAAAAAAAAAAAAAAAAAAAAAATCTCTGAAATGAAAACCAAAAGCTGTTGGAGCATAGCATCACTTGAAAAGGAATAATTTTCATTTGTTAGCACTCGTTAGGTATGTCTTTAGAACATTTTTGTTGTGTCAAGGGGGGAGTATCTGATATTAAAGCAGGCTCTGCTTTAATTAGCTGCATGCTCATAGTTTAATGCAGCATAATATATTTACAATTTGATAAGACAGGAGATAGAGCTGATTAGCAGTTTAGGGAATTAGTCCTTCATTGAATACCTTGTACTAGTGCTGATCGTGAGAGCTATTCTGAAGCTCCTTATATTTAAAATTGTAATCTATGATATCTCCTAAACCAGCAATTTTTCAAAGTTAATTATAAGTCAGTCAGCAGTTGTGGATAATTATATGCAGACTTACTTTTTATCTTATATTTGTTGGTGAATAATATATCAAATAAGTTCACGCACACACTTTAATCTGCATAACCCACCTAATGTACTTATTAATTTGAAAAAGGTAGCGGGAAATGTGATCAAATTACCATGAGCACGGAGGACACACTGCTACTTCTTCAGAAACTGCATTGGAGATGGCAGCACAAACCACACAGCCAACCTTCGTCTGTGCCAGCCCCTCAGCAGGATCACTAATGTCAGTGAGCACCTTTCTATTGCCAGAAATAGGTTCTATGAGAAGCTTTATGGGCCAACCCCCCCTTACTCACATTAACAGCTGCAGAACTGGCAAGGTTTTGCTGAGCAAGGATGGGGCGGGCAGCAGGCTCCATTTCTCCTTGTCCCAGTGGGGCTCCTTTACACAAATACTATTTGCACTGTCCGTTGCACAGGATAATAGGATTTGGCCTTCTGCATTAAAGTAATACCCATTAACTATGATCTTTTCATTCACCAACCCATTCTAATGGGAATAATCTGTATGTATCAGGGGAACGGGAGAGGTTAACACTGGCTTCTCAGAGTCAGCTGCCAGAACACAATTATTGTACAATATGTCTCAGGTAGCCTCACAGGAGGTAGTGTTACAGGGTAATGAGGGCGAACTTAACTTCTGAAACATCCAGTCATTTCCAAGATTTATTAAAGTCAGTCTTTGCCCCATTTTGAAGCACTCCATTAATAAAAATTTTCTTTAGCAAAGTCAAAGTGCATAGACTGGCTTTACACAACGCTTCAGCTGAAGTTAGAAGCCTCTGGAACTGCATTTTGTCCTTTGAGGGGGATGAAACGGATAAAAACAAAGTAGTAGTAACTGTCCTGTGACATGGAAATGAAGCAAAACTTGCGGGAAAACAAGAGCATGAACTCATGGGTAAATCCAGGAGAAAAAACCAGCTAATGTAAACAATGAGTCGAGTGTGGCTTTTGGAGAAAAATGGTAATCTGAAAGGTATCCCAAAAGGTGTCCTAAACTTAATACGTTCTGCTTCAACCTGATACTCTGCATGTTCTTTGCTATGAACATACCAAAGGCCTCAACTATTTCTGGGAAATGTAAAGTAAAAAGTTCATATTGGATGGCAGGACTGAGTTAGGAACACTAATAAGTTGGACTTGCTAGGACTAAAGGGGAAATAGAACTGATATCCCCAAAGAGCCATATGTGTTCCAACAAATGGAATGGGAAGCCAAATCACTTAAAATGCCTGGCCGAAGATACAAGCACTTAAGACATTTGAATTTGTATCCAAAACTGAGTTTCAAATGAGCAGAAATAGAGGTAGTAGGCTGTAAAAGTAATCTAAAATATAGACGTACACAAGAAATCCTGGATCAGAGGGGCTTCTGGATGAGAGACACTGAAACATCTAAAAAGTTTCAACAGCTACTTACAGCCAAATATTATTTTATACTTGCTTTGGTTGTAATCATGTGTTTTCGTTTTTGTAATTAAACCACTGTCTTAAGATCTTGTTGAATAAACCTTCAATGATATTATAATTAAGACTGCCTTAAGGTGACAGGCAAGGTGAATGAGAATGAAATGGCAAACATAAGGCATGCTGTCTCCGGAGAGGGAGCAAGCTGGAGCAGAGCAGGATGTGCAGGCAGCTGTGAAACCGAGCTCAGGACAGGTTCTGCACAGGGCTGGGAAGGGCCAGCCTGGGGACGACTTACCTGAATAATGAGCAGAGTTACACTGCAGCTTGGGGCAAACCCAGAGCGTGAAATGTTGTGGCATGGCCACAGTTTTATCAGGTGAATAATGATGTTATAGTGTGACACGGCAAGTTCTGGTGCCTTTGTTTTCAGTGCTATTACATGGCTGAGCAGTCAGAGAAACTGCTGCATGTCCTGAGAGGGGCTTCTCGGCAAGTCTAATAGACTAGAGGGGAATTGCGTTGATTCCAAGCCCTGAACTGAATAATTTTTTTGTATTTTATTTATTTAAGAAGCCACCCCAAACTGCTATTGGGCGAACAGTGCACTCAGTCCTTACCGTTTTACAAAGGAAACCTCTGACTTTCTCCCCACCAGCCCAATTCTCTGAAGTGTTGAACATCCGCAGCCCTGCCTCTTCTGCAATTCAGTGGGAATCATGTTTCACTCATCATTGCTCAGGTGCACTACAGGACTAATTTTAATAATTAATCTATTCCTTTTTTTTTTTTAAGTGGTTAATCAAAGTCAAGGACTGATACAGAAAAAGCCTCCACTCACAACATCTTCAGGGAATGAAGTCTCCTTAAAGATATTTGTAAAAGTATTTTTAGCCTTCTTAAATTCCTGAAATGTTGTGGTATATTTATGAACAAATGAAAAACTTAAAATATATTTCTGTGAAATAGACATTGAATAAGAGCAATTATTAGGATGCTATGAAATCAGGACTCTAGATATGGGCACCTACATTTATGTAGCTGTATAACCCTGGATAATCTCTGAGGAGACACAAATCTGCATGAGCTGTGTTTTATTGCACACCCGAAATGGAGTTTAAAGGAAGGATGGTAAGTGTTTGGTACATCTCTCTCTGGGAGATCACGTATGAAAAGGGTCAGAAGGATTTAGGGGTTTGGAGTGACTTCTGGCCCCATTAGCCAATATGCAGAACTCCAGTTAAATAGTAAAACTCCCTCTGCCACCAGCATTGTCAAAGCTTTATCACTACACACCACAGAGAATGGCAGTCCCAAGAGATTCACAGGCAACAGTGGACACTGCTGCAGGTTTCGCCCTGCAGATTAGCACTTAGATGTGTCATGGATGCATACTGTGATATAGAGCAGGACAGTGAATTTTTCCTGCAGCTGTTTTGGGGACCTCCATGATAACGGCTCCCATGTTAAGAATTGTGATGTTGGTGAGTTAGGTCTGGTAGGCAAGCAAAGAAGACTTCAGAGCTATCTGGAGTGGTACAAGTCCTAGGATCAGATCTGAGCCGCAGCATTGCTCTGGATAATTTCCTCTTGTAGTAGAGAAAAAGTAATTGAGAATTCAAATAAATTTCCTGGTATTCTCCTAATAATCTTGTCAACAATAAGGAGGCTTTGCCAAAGGAATTTGCCTGGGGAGCTCTGTTCAATCAATCATATGTATTTTAGAATAATATGGAAAAAGCACTGTTTGGAGTTAACCTACCTCCACCTACATCTCGGATGGCTCCGGAAATCTGCATCCCTCCCTCTCTCTCCCTACTACCATGGCTACCTGAACAGGTGCTTCTGCAAGGAAGGAAACCTGGGCGTGGGCAGAGCAAGACACTGCTGCTCTGGATTCTATCAGGTCTAGGACTGCACCAGCTGAGAGCACTGAGGCACAATCGCATCTATTGTCTAAGCAAATTACAAACTTCTCTGCTGACTGCTAACTGTATTTTGGAAAGTAAGTAATAATATAAAAATGATCATGTAGGTCCTAAGTGTTCCAGGCTGCTGGAGTTCTGCTAATAGCACACTGCCTAGCAACTGCTATATTTAAAATAGGTCCTTAATTCCAGTCTTAAATGTATGTATTTTACATACTGGAAGAATAACACAGTGTTTTGTCCTCAAGTAAATATGATGTTAGTGCTTCAAACTGCATGAAACTCTCTCTGAGTAGATACAGAATGATAGTTATTGTTAGCTGAACATTGAATAGGATGAACTACACAAAATTTAATAAAACTTGCAAATAAAAATATTTGCACTAGTGTTGAAGAGCTGTAATTTCTTTCATAATTAATTACAATTAAATTGTAAGACACTGAGTGAAGTGATCTATCATCATTTTGCCTCATCAAGGTAGCTGACAGCTGTCAAATTTGACAACTAAGACATCTTTTTTCCTTCTTCCCCCTCCTTCCTTTTTTAAAGCAAGACAAAGAGCACTTGAAAGCTCAGAGGGGAATGGTCTGTCTTTCATGGCAGTAGCTCAGTTAGCACCTGGACTTCTGGTGAAACGAAATGCATCAGGACACGGCATTCAAAAAAATTTTGTCCAATACTTTTTTTCTTGAAAAATGTCAGTTCATTAACACTAAAAGACATTTACTGTTTCAGACTATGTTTTCACCAGGAAATGCTTCCTGACTAGGACAGATTCTCTGAATAAAGCCAGAAAGGACACTCCTGAACAATGAAAATCCCTGTGGACAGCGCATTTATACAGGATGTTGGAGACATGGGGCATAATTTTCTGTTTTACTTAATATTCAGACTAGGCTATGACCCTTGGTTTCTTCAGGCTCTGTACCAGTTATTCACTGCTACTTCTACTGCTACTGCTGGATCTATTCCATGCCATATAAATAATTAAATATTCACTGGAGCAGAGAGACCTGGATTTCCCTTACCCCCCAGTTCCTCATCCAGGATGATCTAAAGACAGTTTTGTTTTTCAAACACTGCTATAATTGTTTAATATGAGACTGAGGTTTTGAGGTTATTTCCAATACACATTATTTATAGAATGAAAAAGGAATTGGTAATTTCACGTAGGATATCTTCGTGTAAAAGATACACCCCAGCCTTTCAAAAGTTATTAAAACATTTCAAATACCAGCCTTTAAAGGCTCTCTGGTGTTACAAAGAAGAGAAGGTATAAGAAAGAGGCAGCTAATTCTAAAGACTCAGACATACTAGTTCTGATTCAGTCTGAGCACTTTACATTCAAACTTCAAAAATGAAACCCCCAAATCATTCCCTTTTCCTTTCTTAGTCTCTGTCTCAATAATTGATGAAACCATCTATATGCTGATGTCAGATCTCACAAAAAAGAATGAGAAAATTTCTCCTGCTGCTCTCTTAGGCATATACTTGAATTTTTTACATATATCATATTGAATTTGGCTCTTTCAAAAAACGTCTGAAGTTCAGAGCAGCTGTATCTGTATCAGTCTGTACAATGACCCTCATTATGAGCGTTTGAATTAATGAGCTTGTGATGGTCTGAGTTCTGCCACAGAGAGCAATACATTTCTGTCTTTCTGGCTGGATGGCTAATGGCTGGGTAAAATGACAACATTCAGTGGGTCATCGTTATTTCAGTCAGAGGAGAACAGAATTAAGCTATTAACAATACAACAGTTTAAGCTTCAAAATGAAAATGTATGCTGTATTAATTGCATAAAATTGGACACAAGCTGGCAGTCAAACAGTCAGGGTTTTTCTCCTGGCTGATTTATCTCATTACCATGTCCCCAGTGAATATATCTTCTCGAATGCTTTAAGTATACAACAGCAGTCTTATCTGGGAGTAGGAAATGGAACAAAAACATTAATGAACCCCCTTTAGGCTGTATTTTTGGGAAATATTTTCAATTATTCAGAGGTAGAACCTTATGGTTCTAAGATTTTAATGATCTCCCTTGTTTTAAAAGTTAAAACATAGCCAAATGAGTTTATTTCTAATCCTGACTCAGGAAATAAAAAATGTTCACATAGGATTGCTTTTTATTTATGAGTACTTCAAAGTTTTCTTTTACATACTTCAAGCTATAGATTTAGACTCAATTAAGTGTTTCCTTTATACTTTTAGAACACTTATAAGAAGATGCAAATAAAGAAATAAATAGGGTTTCTGTACTTTTCATCAGGGCAAACAGCTTTGCAGACTTGTGGCTTAAGTGTTATTTCTTATTGGACTGCAAAACTAAACACATTCTTTACCCTCAGTTCTGCAGCCAAGGGCAGGAGGGATGAACCAATAGATCTGCACCTGACCTCAGCCAGAAATGTTAGTCCTTTTAGATCCAGTGGTAGGACCGGGCTCTATTTTGCTCGCAGTGTAAATAATGACTAGGTTTACTCTTCTCCTTTCCCAAGAAGTTTTGAGAAGATCTATTGTCTTGTGAGTTGGGAGTGACATAAATCAGGCTGTTTAATGAACTGATTCAAGGTACATCAAAAAGTTCAGACTACACATTGCTCCTATCCTATGGTTTCTTTGCATACATAGAAACCTTTCTTAGGCTGCATCTGGAGTCTTATGCAGGACCCCTGCAGAAGGAGTTTTACATGGCAAAGAGGAGTGAAATAATTGTGTATTATCTTTTAGCATAACTAGCTTCAGTGAATGGATGAGCTACCGGGAAGGAGAAAGTATCAGGAGCATGACTGAGAAGTCAAGTCTGAGAGCAAGCTGCATTTGCCATTTTGGAGGTGTGAATATTTGGCAGAAAGCTATCCATACCTTCCACAATTTGCCAAATCCTCTTGAGGATTTGGCCTTTTGTTTTTTCAGAAATGTTCATGGTTCTGCTGTGGATGTGGTTGCAAAATCCCATGGTATGATTAATTCAAACCCACAAAAGCTTCTTTCAGTGACCAAGTGAGATTTCCAAGCAGAGTATTCCCATGAAATTACTATTGTGAATTTAAATTCACCTCTCTAAATGCCTGTCAGAGATGAATCAAAAGAGCCTTAGAATAGTGGAAGAAAATCTGATTTGAGTGAGAAAATACATCATGTGGATGAAGTAATTACGTAATTGCTAAGAAAGTCCAAAAGGCATCATCAGTCCATGTTAACTATCTAAAGCAAACCTATGGTGTCCTTTCAATGAACAATTTAGGGTAAGCTTGCATGTTTATAGTAACTGTGCTTATAACAAGGAACTGTAGAGAATCACCAAGAAGATATTAAACAATTAAAAACCACTGAAAATAAAAAACAAAAAACCCAACCTATTTCAGTCAGTTGTGTGGCTTTCCTGAAAGAAATATCCGCAGAAGCTGATCATACGTGGATCCATTAAAAGAGTGGGCACAGCTTATCTTCCTAGAATTGAAGGAGGATATGTGAGACATTAATCTGCACTGAGGTGTGGAACACCTCAGGAAATCTGCACAGCCAGCTGGCACCTGCAGATGCTCTCCCCCTTTCCCTTGACATCCACCTGTGCTCCCTCCCCTGCTGTGTCTGCTTGGTTCACTCTGGGTGACAGAGGACACTTGAGTTTCAAGTCTAATGTCCTTTCAGTGATTGCAAGGGAGAACTTAATATACTTTTTCTTACGGAACTACAAAGTTGATTTTTTTAAAAACAAACACTTTTATTTGGAACATCTTCCAAGGACACTTCAGCCTTATGTAATGAATTTGTTACTATGCAATAAAATAGGATCAAGTAATTTTCACGTTGTAGACTAACGGCCACACCCTCTTTTTTCTAAGTATTTCCAAGGACCTCAGAATTGGGGCTTTAATGGCAGAGAAAAGGAAGGTAAAACCTTAATTCATGTGAAAGCTCTGGTCTGGCTGAGAAATTGCATCCATTGGGTATGGCAATATGGAAGCTGTGGCTTGGAATCTTAAGCTGTTCCTGTCCACTGAACAGGGCAAGTATTTTCTGACTCAGTTATTATTTAGCACAGCAGGTATTGTTGTTGCTGAATAGCACTGTGGTTTGAACTAATCTGTTTCAAGCGAAGTTGCAGACTCAGTCTTTAATGCTGCTATATAATTAATTCTCTCCACTTTATCCACTATGGCATAAGAAATGCCATGGAGACACCTTTAACTGAAGCCACAGAGGGGCTAATGAAAAGGGGACTATTACTCTTTAGTAAAGAATAATAAAGACATTTCTAGTCCCTGTAGGAATTTATTTCCACTAAAAAAGCAGGCTGAGGAATAACAGTATATATAAAAAAATGTTCAAAACAGCTATTTTCTGAAAAACATACAGTAAATGGTAGAGTATATCTTTCACATCTATCTAAGAAACATAACTAAGCACTTATCAAATTCTTAGTTATAAAAAACCCACAGAATTTTTCAAAGCATAAATACTCACTGAAAAATGTGAGATAGTGCTATGTTTTTTTGTGGTGGAAGTCAGAGGTCAAGCAAATTTTTTGATAATAATACTTAGAATATCAAGAAATGTCAGGAATATTGAACATGCAATGTTTCACTGAAGAGCAGGGATAATAAAATGAGGAAGCCCAGAGAGGCAGTGGACTTGACACCAGTGTGATGTGACTCACCTCAGAGGGGCTGCTTTTTTCTTTCTTTTTTTTTTTCATTTTTTGTTTTTAAATGGTAACAATGGTCTGTCAGACCAGGTTCTTTATTGAAGCTTGGGAAAATGTAATGTCTTAGATTCTTTGAGTATTTATTTTTTCTGTAAGAAAGATGTTTAGTTTGAATAGCCTAGATTAAGTACATGAAATTTGAGAGTATATGAGAAAACAGCAGAGTAACGGATTTGCCAGGAATTTTTTCTGCATTGATTGCAGCAATATTACTAACCCTGAATCAACCTAAATGTAGAGAACTGAATAAGTATTAGAGCTGTCCATTAAGATTTGATAAATGTGCTAGTCCATTAATTTTACCTTTTTTTGTTGAATAAATTTTTTGACAAATAGTGGTAAAATTCATCAAATAAATTATCTGATGAATGTATTTTTTAAGTAATTGACTAGCTCTAATGAATATGCAGGCAGTTCCTTAATGAAAAGCATTACTCTACCATTAGCCTGCTTTCATCACTCGTATGTCACTTTTTTTTGTATTTTGCAACTGCAATCTGTATATTTTATTCATTTACCCATTCATTTATACAAGAAAGATTCAAAACAGTATGGTTAATCAATCACTGTAGTTCTTAGAATATTTTTGCTTTACAGTTGATTATTCATTATATTTATTAAAAAGGGCTTGGATTTTCTGGGGACACCGCTTCCAAGAATTATTTTTGGCTTATGTGTTCCAAGTCAAGTGCACAAGAATGCTCTGAAAATTGCAGGGTTCGTGTATAAGCCATCTTCGTAGTTGTAAACACTACAATTACCAATTGTTTCAAGAAACTGGAACTTGAAGCCAAGCCAGACACCTTCAACATCCCTAAAAACATTCATTAGTAGAGTAAAACAAGGAATAATGTACAGGAGCTACCTCCTTACTGCACAGCACTGGGATGTTTGGATAAAAGCCACAGAGAGGATTATCTGGATGATGTTCAGTTTTGGAAGTGTTCCAACTTCAAAGAGCAAGTCTGTATTTTGTTATTACAGAGGTGATCTCAACAAATGATACTGATAGATTTATACTGTCAAATGGCAAATTGCGCCCATTAATGTTACAACACGTCACACTTCTGAGTCCTGGCTCCTCACAGAGGTGTGCCAATTTATTGTGGCAGTGACAGTAGGTACAACAGTCAAGTCTGCATGACTCTGTCGATATTGTAAAGGTACAAATCATGTTTTCATGGGTGACTTTGAACTTGCTGCACAAAGCTTTGCTGAACAGATTTGATGGGAGAACATTGTGGGAGACAGGTATATTAGAAGGGTTGGCTCTAGCTGCACTTGGAGTAGCAGTGATTCTTTTCCAAATTTTCCTTTTAATGTCTCGTACACTTTCATAACTACAGTGTTAATAGTCTTTGGCCAACCCTTCCAGACATCATTTCTACTCCCAACTGGATAACTAAAATATAACTGTCCCTCAAAATAGGTACAAGTGGAAGGACTTATGCTGTGTCCACAGAGTTTAAAAGATGAAATTTCCAAAAACACCAGGGGTGCAGAATAAAGCCCTTACATAGGTCGGCTCCCATTCAAAAAGCTATGATGCCAGAGGTGGGGAAAGCCATGCCGAAATCCTCCACAATGGGAAGGAATTTGTTATTGACAAACATGCTAATTACATTACATGCTAATCAAAACTGCAGCCGCGTCACCCTGGCAGCAAATAGTCATTTCCATTCTACGCTCTTATTACAGGGAGATTATTATTGTAAGAGTGTATTACAATAGAAAAGAAAGCCTTCTAGGACTTCTTTTTATTTCTCTTTTTCTGCCCCCCCCCCGCCATTTTCATACCTTTTATCTCTGGGGTTTATATTTGTCTTTGCTTCAACCAGGCTTGGGTTGCGGTGTGTGTTAATGTTTGTCTCTTAAAGCTTGAGATAAACTCACTTTTCTATTAAAAAGTTTAAATACTTGTTATAAATAATTTCTCCATACTTGTATGCTTTGTTCTAATCTACTCATAGTTTTAGTTAAAATGGTTGTGGTTCTAAAGATTACAAATATTAGGAGGAAGAAATAAGTTGTAGAAATTATCTTCAGTTTGCAGCTTGCTTTATAAAGGTTTAAAATGCTCTTTTTTTGCTAAGTCCATCTAAAGAGCTTCTGACTCACTTCTTTTCATGTATAGTCACCAATCTAATAATAATAATAATAATAATTTTTAGATGGGATCAATAAGGCCATTGCTTTGCACTTAAGACTTCTAATAGAACCTTAATATTAATAAGCAAGCACCTTCAGAAGTAGTGTTTCTGCTTAGGCAGTCAGAGGAGAACTTAATTTGTACTCCTGATAAACATTTGAGCTCCTTATGCTTCATTATTACTGCAGATTTACATCCCAAGAACGTGTTTGAAACAATGTGCCCTGAGACAAATAACCCATTGATAGAGGACTGGTTCTGTTCTCATCATTTACATGCTCTCTCAAAGGCATATTACAGTGTAATCCAAACCACAAATCTCCTGGGCCTCCACTCACAGAAACGGGAAACACCATTTGAGTACATGGGCATTTGTCACGAAAATTATTTTAATGTTTTTGCGCAAGAATTTTGTGGTGAGTACCCCTCCAGAGAATCGATATCCACACTCTCCAGACTATCTTTGAAAATCTGAAAATTCAATGCTAATTGTAGATGAAGCTCAGGATTAAAGGTAAGCTTGAAGCTGCCAGATTTTTCAGCTTTCAGTATGAGGGTTGCAGTGCCCTATCTGGTTATCCCAGAACAAAAGTGACATTTTCTTGTCAGAGTCCTTAATTAGTATTTTTTTTTTTCTTCTTTCTCTTTAATTATCTGTGGACAGAATGGAAATATTGGGAAAAAATTGACTCCTGTAATTAAAAGGACTTCCTGGGTGGCACTACTTTGGAAAGAGTTTAATCTTTGTCATGGGTGAGCCCATGCAGTGTTCTCAACAGGAAGGCTGGACAATGGAAACAGAACTACCACCAACAATGTGCCTTCCATGGAGAAGACATCTGACATCAACTTCATCTCCTAGTTTCAGTACCTATTTTCATAGGGTTTTCCATATTTCCCTTTATTACCTGGATAGGGCGTGAGCAAATTACCGAGCTCCCTGCACCCTTAGAAAACCCTCTCGCAGTTCATGCTTCAGTTTGCCATCACTCCATCAAAACAAGTTGCCCAAACCCTCAAAAAAGCCCTGGAGCAGCTGAAGCACCTCGCTGACAGTGGGTTGCCTTTCCCCCCATGGTCTAGTGGTGCATGATTATGAAGAGACAATAAATAAAGGTATGTGAATATTGTGAAAACAGGTTAGCATAAAATATTCCTACAACACACAAAAAGAAGCTGAACAACCACAGGGTTCTTTGCTCTCCAGCAACTGTTTTTTTGCATGGCTTCACTTAGGCAAAGGAGTGAGAGAAAAAGAAACTGGCTGGCCGCTCTCGTCATCTGTAGGAAGGCTGCACTGGCACACAGGCCTGGATCAACTTCTAGCACCTCCCTTTTTCCTTTTAATTTGCAGGGATTGCTGAAAGATCTGGAGTGCTCAAAGAATTTCTACAGGCCTCAGAGCCCAGCTTGCAGGATTTTCTTCTGCAGCCAGCCAGATTTACAGCAAAGCCACTGCAGACCTGCTCTGCCTCCGTGCTGTGCACCTGAGATCCCCATTAGGCACAGCTCAGCTGGAGCTGAAAACAAGGTTACAGATGCCTACACTTAGGGCATTTGGTATGTTTTGATAAAGAGATTTTTGTGTGCTAACCATATAGAGATACATCACTGTGCATAAATCTTTACTTGAAGGCAGATGAGGAACAGGAATGAGAGAAACAACAACAAAACCCCAGCTGTGCTGCCTCCATGGAAGAAAGAGATAAGGTCCAAAAAGGAAAGAGGAAACTGTAAACTTAAACCTAAGAATTGTAAGAATTTCCTAGTAAAGGATGACGTCTCCCCATGATTTAGTTCCACCTTAGTAACCTGTCAGACACCGGGGCTAACTGATCCCAGAAGCACTGAGCCAAGGGAGATCATGGTGCTCTGCCTCTCAAAATCTGCTCTGCTCACCAGAAGGGTGAGATGGGAGGCATCACCCAGCAGTTTTATCTGGCAGGTTGTTTCCAGCTGTATCCAATGTGCAGTGGGAATTTGGGGTGGAATTTGACCAGAATTATACCTGATATTTTATTAAGCTTTGAAATGGATAATGCCTTGAAATAAAACTATTCCACTGCCAAGTTTTATGCGTTACGATCTTCCACTTCTTTTTTTTACAAATCCTCACATTATTACCAAATAGCTTAAAAAGCAACACAGTTGTAACTGACTTGACCGTAGATGTTGTGAGGCCTCACCATTGCACCTTTTCCTTCTGTTGGCTCCATCTATCACTGTCAACACAGTCATACACAATAAAGCCCCGTTACAGCTTGAATGGTTCCTTAAACTTTATAGCACTTAGAAATGCTCCTGAAACACCAAAAACATCTCGATTCAGAATTGACCATATAATACCTGCCAAATTTGTGGTTTGAAACCACTTCCAACAAGAATTAAAAAGGCCCTCTTCACAGCTGAAATAGGGCTATCAATACTTGACTTGTCTGCCCACGTGAAATAGCGGGTTCTTTTCTCTGACGTCGCAATTTAGTTTAAAATGGCTTTGATGATGACAGGGTACATGCGAATGATAAAACCACAAAGATGACAGTCTAATCTTACAAAGATGACCGATCACTGATAAGAGATTAAGTCACACAACATTTGAAAAACCAGATTATGTGTCTGCTAGGATGGTGTCTGTGTACACCTCCTGCTGAGCCATGCTGAGATGCCAGCGACATACAAAGATGCTTCTCTGTAAAAACCAGAAATACTTCACAGAATTTCTCAAAGCATTGGGATAAAAGGAGGAGAGTAAGAAAAAACCCCCTCTGATATTATATTGAACTTTTTTGTCATTCATTTTTCAGACTAGTAAAGTATTTAGATGTACAGCATATAAATAATTTAAAGGTACTATAAAAAGGTCTAAATTAGTTGATTCTGTTGATTAGGTGAATTAGCACTCACAGCTATGCTGGCAGTGGGTGGGTGATTATTAAACACCTTTTATTATTGGCTTTATGTACTATAATAAAAAAGTAAAATTATACTTACAAGAATTATTAGACATGCTGGTCCTATAAAACTCCATATAAAGTTATTCTTAGTGCTGAGCCAACATCTGAAAATTAAACAGCAGAAAATGCCTTGAAATGTGCTTCTGTGATTATTGTCTCCCTCTGTATGATGATTTGGACACAGAAACAGTGACTTACACTTCTGTGGTGCCATAGTACTTGTATCCCAGTGCAGCAGAGATTCCAACAACCACGGCTGGACTGACATAGCCAAAGACATAGAAATTCTTGTGCAGAAAACCCTTGTTGTAGATGACTCCCACAACTATAAGGTAGAGGTGAATACCTTCAATGCACATCCACGCAAAAGCAGCTAGAAGGAAATAATGGAGTAGTCCAGCAGTAATTGAACAGAAGAGCTAGAAATTCAATCAGAGAAAGCAAGAGTCATAATTCTATCAATAGGCCTTTTTCAATATATATTATAATATAATAGTACAAGCGCAGCAACCGAGTGACTCTAAAGTGATGATTCAGCCCAGCTCTAATGTTGGTTATCAAGAACTTGGCCTACACTCATTTGCACATTCATTCATTAGTGTTTTCTGTAGCAGAGGGTAAAATAGTTTACATTCAACTTTTAAGACTGGTGTATGTCTTCTGAGAAAAACTGTATAAATGGTTTGACAAGGTTGATCCTATTATAGCTGAGTAGTCTATAGGCTTGATCTACACAAAGTTCATTTTTATGATTTTGATAACATTGTAATTAGGCATCATGAGGAATTATTTCTGAAATAACTTTTGTTATACAAAGTATTTAAAAAATTATATTTTTCAATCCGTCAGTACTGGAGTGCTACCTCAGGGACAGCGGCTCATATTTTTTCAAGTGATTTTAAATCATATTCAGCTCCTTATAGTAGGCTATTTTGATAATTTATGCATAATTTTGTTTCCTAAAACTAATCTGAGATGCAAAAATTAACAGTCTAGCTTTCTGAAAAGCAAGAGGGACAGGTCAAGACCTCACATACAGGAAGGAATGTGGCCCTCCAGCTAACAGCTCAGTATCTCAGATGTCAGCTTGGGATAGCAGCTCTGGCCTGGATTTTAGGGAAAACTGTCACCCTGGGATCCACCAATGTGGTTTTGTACAATACCCTAAGGGATTTGAGAAGTGAAAATGCTAAACACATTGAGATCACTGTCTCAGTAAAGGTAACAAATTTAAATGAAACCCATGGAGCTAAGTCAATGCACGCCAGCTCAGAGGAAGGCCCTGCTTCTTTAAATGACCATTTTGTATTTTCTGTTACTGTACTGGGAAGTCAGGGTCACTATCGTAGGTAGGAAATGTGGGGAGTAGAAGGAAGATCATATCTTACACTGTATATTTACTTTGCAATACAAAATCAAGACACAAATGAAAACTACCCACCTTATTATTGTTCATATTAATTCCAATCAGAAAAATAAGTTCCGCCAGGAAAAGGCTGCAGCAGAGGTTTTTGTGAATTGTTGTTCTAGTGCTTTGAATTTCACTGAAGAACCAGAATGTGAAAATGCACATGGAGAGGCAAATCAACGAAATAATTATTCCTAGCTGAGTGATTCTTGTAAGAATGCTATAATTTGTAACACCCTGGGGGAAAATTATAATATAGTATTTAAAAGAACAGCTTTGTACCTTCTCAAGAAAGACCTCATTCTATAATACAGCTCTTTTCTTCTTTTCTACAAAATATTAATCAAAAATGTTTGTAGAGTTTCACTGGAAATGTACACTTTGGATAATCTAAAAAGTATTGGGTTTTTGTGAGACAGATATAATTCTAGGGGAAATTAGTAATAAACTGTATATATTCCTGCTCTTGCATTTTCTGATATTTCTTAACAAAACTTTTTATTAACATCAGTATCTCCTAATAAGATTTTCAAAATCAGATTATTTTAGTGAATGAGAAATACACTGGCAGTGGGACATATATTAATATGACATGAACATTTTCTAATATAAAAGGACTTATCACAACAGTGACTTAGATAAGCAAAACTGAATAACTGTCTTACTGAATTTGCAACATGATCAAAACAAGACTCTGAAATAACAATCACTTCAAGCAAATGCTATTCCAGATATGTAACATGAACTTTCTCCAAAGAAACACAAGGTATTTCAATACCGGATGTGAATATTTTCTGTATAAGAATACAATTTCTTTTGCTTTTTGCTATTTGAACAAAGAAACTCTGAAATACCTGACCGTACATTAGCAAAAGGATAGTATTCAGCTGACTGTAAAATGTATCTAAGTATTTTTTTACTAAATAAAGGATGAGAGATTATTCACCTCCCAGCCTTTCTTTCAAAATAACTATATAAGTACCTGCAAAGGTTTTAAATTTGAACTGAAGACTTAGGATGCTATTTAGCAACCAGGAAACAGCCTCTATCAGCATGAAATTCACAGTGTGAGAGAACTGTCTCAATACAGTATATTCATGCTAATATTCTGATTGCTGTCAGTTCTGATACCTTATAAAGCTGCCTCCTGAGGCAGGACCCGAGCTCCTGCAGATCCCCACTGAGACCCTGGAAACCTAGGGGGCTTCTTAATATAAGAAGGACGTAAATTGAATGGCCATTCTCCCAATTTTGTGCTGGTCGTGAGTGTCCATGTTTAATAGTCATAAACTTCAGATTGATTATGCTGCTGCAAACTCTCCAGAGAGAATTTAAAGCAGATTCTTAAATGCCAAGGTTAGACAAATGGGTGGCAAAGTTTTGTGAGACAGAAATTCAGGGCCATATGGTTACTGACCACCAATGAATGACAGATAAATCCCACAGCAGTCTTAACGTGAGATTTAAAACGAAAAGCAATGCTCCAAAAATAAGCACAACAGACTGTGTTTTTGGAACAAGATACTTTGCTGCATCACTGCTCTGTAATACTGCAGAAAGGACATAAGGAAATTCAAACACATATGGGAGGAATTTTGTTTGCTTTGTGCACAATAAATTGTGTGTTTGCCGGACAAAACCAAGACAACCTAAAGAGGGGTAAGTATGTAGGTTGCACTACAATAGAAACAAAAGGAATGAAAACAGAAGAAAGTATCAGGTAAAACACTAAATTAAAATAGCACTTACAACAGAGCCACCTGAGGACATCAAAACAGCAAAATGAGTCAGATGATTACATTTGCATGAGATATGAGTGGAGTTGGAATGTGTCAGCTCACAGCCTTCTGTAGCCCAGTTGCCATTCATTGTGTCTGAGTAGTTCCAAAATGCACATTTAATGTCTTTATCCGCAGTCTGGAACAGAAGCAAGATGTTTTACCGATGGCAAAGGCAGGATATTTCCCATCAAGAGACCTTTCTTACGCTGGACCGCGCAATTCATTAAAAGTTGCTTGTTATCTTTGGAAGGTTGGGAAACAAAACCCACATTCTGCAAGGCCTATTCCAAGCAATTAAAACATGGCTGGGGATGGAAGCAATTTATCCACACAGCTAAAACCCCACCAAATGTAGTCTAATCAGATTACTGAACCCTTCTGGCACTTGCAAAGATGTTGGAATTTTTACCTATTGAAAACATTGTTATATGTACCCTTGCACCTGCTGAACATGGACTAGACTCCAAGGTTACAGCCACAGCCACATTGCTTATTCATTCCAAAGGAGCAGCTCAAAAACTGAGACTTGTTCTGTGCATTTTACAAAGCAATCTGGGATAAAGCCAGGGTCATATCACACCTGCTATATCACCTGCTACACAACAGCCGTGAGTAAGATCATTAGTATTATTTAGTAGACTTAGTGCTTACTAAATCTAGTAAAAGATTAAGTCTCCACTGTACTATAGGCTTTATAAATATATGCAAATTTATATAAAGGTGATTTCTAACTCAGAAAGGAGGCAACAAATTTAAAGGCTGTGTAACCAAGGTTAGCACCTTGTCCCATTGCTCACTGCTCTACAGAGTTGCTTTCTTGTATTTCTGATGATTCTTTGTGCCATGTAAGGTGATTCTTTATATATGAGTGAAGCCAGCAAAAATCTGGATTTGCTGGAAATAAACTTCTCAGTTTTAAAAAATGTTCTCAGATTTCAGAAATAACAAAGCTTCAAAGCTATAGGTTCAGCTATTACTCCCTAATTCCAGGTTACCTTTTGGCACTAACCTTGAAGCAATTCTTCCCTTATTTTAGTATACATGCTTAACCATCTAATAAAGTTTCAGAAAAAACCCACCTAAATACAGAACAATCAAGATCCTGTAATATTCTCTGGTTCAGGCATCTCCCTTTTATCGATGCTACAACCCAGCAAAGATGGCATTATTGCCCTTGTTTTAGTCCCATAGTGATTTTCCTCTGTATCATATTTAGTATATTGCACTTAGGATGTCACATTTGAGATTAATCTTATTAGAGTAATAAATGGTAACCTCACATCAGCAAACAACAGAATTATGTCTTAGTTTATCATATGCTGCAGGTATGCTTACATCACATAAAATGATTAGCTAATGTTTTGTTTTGCTTGAAGCTGATAATAAAAAAACCCCTTACCTTGGCGTACTTTAAGGTAAATGTTATTTTCTCGAGCTCATAGAGTGTAGGTGGATTCGAGCTAATTGCAACAGCTATAACTGCTGAGCTTACTGTGTGCCTCTGATCTGAAGGATCTTTGGAGGAGCGGTTTTTAGGCGATGAAAGCAGAGAACCGATATTGCTGTACCGCAGAAAGACGACTGCAACAGTGCCTATCAGTCAAACAGACCATGGTTAGTAGTTTGTGGGTTTTTATAGGAGAACAAAATTGAAGACATTAGGGAAACAATAAACAACAGACATTATTCCTGCTATTGCATAAAATATGCAAAACAGATGGAGTCTTTGTGGAATACTTATAAAATTGTTTTAGAGACAATGAAATATAGCTTTATTTAAAACAATGTAGCTGGCATTAGAAATAAAAATGTGTGTTTGCACTGGCAATACTCATTAGATATATGCATATATATTTTTCCTAGAGTAATATATGCTTGCTGCTGTTCTGCAACTAGTTACACACGTCAAGTCTTATAAAGTAAAATGCCTCAGACCTGAAGTAAATGCTGGACCTTTCTGAAGTACCTGGCTTGCTTTGACTTCCATTATGGTAGACCCAGGATGGAATACAAGTAGGGAAAAAGAAAAAGGTATTTTAGGATTCAGTGCTGATCTTAAAAAATGTTGTGACTTTCTCTCCGGTACCAAAATAAACCACATTTTTAGATACTGATAGGTGGTGAGATACAGATTAGATGGAAGATGAGGATTAAAAAAATCTTTTCCACATTTATTAAATTATGTGGTTTAATTCCAGAGCTGTTTATACACATGTATTTATATTTAGTGATGACAGTAGTTGTAAGTCCTTTCTGTAGCACTCTTAGGTACAAGCCAGATCGGGGTCCGGTTGGTTTTGGTACTAAAGATTACATGTTCTTGCCCCAGGGAGCTACTCTCCGAATGGAAAAGATGCACCAATTTTTGAAGGAGAAATATCACAAAGAGTTGAAAGAGCCAGTCCAAAGTTATACAGCAGATCTATGGCTGAGGAAAGGATAAAGCTCGGGTCTATGGTACCAGTATCTAGTGTGAAAAGTCATTGGATACCCACTGTGCCACCAGATATGTTAGAAATATCTGTCTTGAGACAATAAAGGGGAAAGGGTGATAAAAATACCTTGTGTCCTTTGTAGTTAGCAGTGTGGAAATTCAGCCTTGGTAAACTGCACATTTGGCTGTTTTCTAGTGGGTACAAGTCTATCCAAGGTGTTTATTAACCCACCTACTCTCCAACCTTTCTTACCATTTGGATGAGGTTCCCTTCTCTTTTTCGGAGAGATCTTTATGTAGTCTCCCCCTGTGTATACATGAGGGTGGATGTGTTTCATGTGGCGTGAATCAAAAGCAAAAACTTTGAGTGCTGCAAAAGAAGAAAATTACTGTACAAATCACAGCTCCATTATGGCCTACCATAATTTAGAGTTGGGTTAATAAATGTGCTACTGGATTGCATAATTACTGTGAATTTTGAGACTCTATCATCATGCAAAATATTTCAAGAAAAATGTCATTAATATAACATGTTTGTTTAAACGTCTATGTTTTGTTATTTTCATGCATACATTTTGTTCTCATACTTTTTACTCTTTCCATGAAAAATATAGTCTCTTATTTACCTTGCCTTAAATTAGGTACTGGAAAAAACAATGTAGGTTACTTTAGGAAGAGATATTGCTTTATTAAAAATGTATTTCTGAAAGGGGCCACAAATCACAATTATAAAAAGCAAAGCATAAAATTCTCCAGTGAATAGTAACATTTGATAATTTTTGAAAAGTATATATTTCACGGTTATCTATCCACACTACCAAATACACATTGCACCATGAACTAATGATGTGTCTTGTCAAAAAGCAAACAAACAAGAATCACCCCTTAGGACAAAAACTACATTAGAGTCTATTGAGCTCTTTACTTGCTTCATTACGGTGCTGAGTTTCAATCACCCAGGATGGGAACAAAAAGAAGTCAATCAGGCCTTTCTTAAAAAACAAACCAAACCAAAACAACAGCAAACAAATCTAAAACTTGACTGATGCAGGAATATCACTAAGCTAGACCATCTGCATTGCTTATAGCACAGCACACAAAAATAATATGAGCTATTCAATAGACCAGCTGTCAGAAAATGTTTGTCAGGGCATAAGAAATAGTTTGCTTTGGCTGAAGTTTTGAAAAGCTAGTAGTCCAAGAGCTTGCATGAGAAAAAGCAGTGGAGAGAGAGGGGAGATGTTGTAGGTCTTGTCCCAAAATAGTTGTGATTGGCACATGTGAGACCTGTGAAAAATTTATTCATGCTGAAAAACAATAGCAAAAAATTTTAGTGTTTGGGTCCAATTTGGAAATGAGCTCATACAGTTTACCATTTTAGAACAAAACTAAGGAATATAATCATTAACCTTTCAACATGGGAATTCCCCACTGTTCTCTTTATCAGCTTTTTCTGTCACCCTGGTGACTGAAACCTACAGTTCCACTGGAGACTGCACCCAAATCCTCTCTTCCTGACTTTCATGGCCTCAGCTCTGTGGCCATGAGACCCTCTGCTTTCAAGAAAGGGAGGTATGGGGAGGAGGGCACAGGGGCTTTACAGCCAGGACCTGTCACTTCTCTGGACCTGCTGCAGACCCAGAGGTGCTCGATGATAACATAAATCTGATTCTACAGAGTCTATGTCATGGAACAAATCCCTCCCCTACTTTTTCATCCCTCTGTCTAATTTACTTTAAGAAAGGTGAGGGACAAACAAGCAGTTTGACCTGCCTCGAGACCACAGTAGGAATCTTTCCCATCAAGTCATCATATAAAACAGCAAGCCAGTGAGCAACACTGAAGGATTGTACTAAATCTAAAACAAGAAATCAGATCACATACAGTTTGGGGACATTCAGAAAAATAAAGATGTAAGAGTGGCCATTGACAAAGGAATCAGCCATGCTTTACTGGGGTTTTCAAAGGTGGCTGGTGTTGGCCTTACTCTGCTCACAGTGAAGGAATGGTAAAACTGTTATTACTACGGGAAAATCAGCAGGTACTGGTGGGAAGACACCAGGACACAGGGAGAAGGTGGGAGAGCAAAATGGTACCGCTGAGACTAACCAGTTCTCCTCCTGGGGAATTCCTCCTAAAATGAGAAATTCCTGTTGAGATAAAGCCACTCAAGATTAAATTCACTAGGTACAGTCCTTATTCCAAGTTCATTTATAATAACTTCACTGAACCAAAAAAAGTTAAAAAAATCTGTCAAGAGAAAGTCCAAATTTTTTTCCATTGGTGTTTTTTATGCACATAAGATGCATAGAATACTTTTGTGCTTATAAAATGAATCCAGATTGTGTGAGTATGGCCATAATGAGAGATTTAAAGAGAATCTGAAAACAAGTTCCCACAGATTTTCAGTTTATTTTTGTGCTCTGGACTCAAGTGTTCGGTTTCTGAAAATTATGATACGTACACTGAAGGTCAGGTGTTAGTTACGAAAATCATACAAATTAACACCTGTGTCTCTCACATAACACCATTTCTAATCTTCATAATTGTGCTGAAAAACTCCTCAGTTCAATCCACATCTAAAGTATAGCTTAGATTAACTTTACCTTACCTATGTCACTTGCATTAGCATCCAGCTGGGTTGTCTTTTTGAAGCTCTGTGACATGACAAGTGTTGCCTGCTCTGCAGTGTGCAGCAGCTTAGTCAGGCTCTGCCTTTGGTTATCTACAGGTAGAGCTTCCCAGACTGTAATTTTGTCTTTTTGTAAAAAATTGTTCACAGTGTTGACCAAAACCTGTAAGTAAAAGCATGTGTTTGAGAAGAGTCATATGCTACCCTTGGAATAAGGATAAACCCCACAACTCCAAGGCGTGATCCACTCACGTTAATGGTGGTGTTGTGGAGGGCTTCATTGTCAGAGACGGAGTCACTCATCGCATTCCACGATGAGTAGGACAGTGCTTCAACATATGAAACAACCTCTACAGGTAAAAGCGGCCCCAAAGTATTTTTATTAATTTCTTGTAGCTTCTCCAGAGGTGTTTTAAAATGACTAATCTGAAAAATGCCAGAACTCATATTTTAATGAAACAAGTAAAGCCATATTTCTGCAGGTGAAAATCAATCCAATACAAAACAACTGATATCAATTAACATACTGGTTTATAAGACACTTGTGTATAAACACCCCTATTCAATCAACAGATTGACCTAGAAAGTATTGATGTTACATATGTCTAGTATAACCTTAACAAGTAACCATGATTAAAAAAAGTCATGTACTATCATTACACATTTTTTCCCTGCAGCAGCTCGGTTTTATTTATCCTTATGATCCAAAGTGAACTAGTAAATGTTCTGCAAAACTAATTAAATATCAGTGATATGATTATTCTCCTGTATTAATCTATTGACTTTTCTTTCAAATATTAACTGAAGAGGTGGGAGCAGATGGGAAGTATTTGTATATTTTAAAGGTTTTTTTTCTCAAATGCAAATTATAATGCATGTAGTTGAGTGAACTGTACTGCCTATTTCTCCTTCAGTGCTTCAGCTTATAAACTGCTAAATGCACTTATATAAAACAGCTAGTTTAAAAATATAGGCAGGAGAGGGTAACATGAAGATTAAGCTTCCCCATTTCAGTCTCATGGCTGAATAAGAAATGAGTTCTTACTTCAGAACACTGAAATCTAATTAAGAAAACACCCAACATCTGATTTTGTATGATCTCTACTCTCTACTGTTGAACAGCTTTTATGGGGCTTGCTTTGTCTTTGACTACAGCTGAACACAACTGGAAAACAGGCTAAAAATCTGACAGTTATTTACATGAAAGTATTTCGGCTTTTAAATTTAAGTTCAGTTTGAGTACATATTTTAAAAAATCTCAAACTAAGATTCTACTGTAACATTTGCACCTAAGTGTGATAAGCAGGTATTATACTTGATACAATGTATTACATTGCAGGTAAACATAAAAAGTATGTTAACATAATGGATATATAACACTAGGTTAATAAAATTCTTTAACTTAATATCTTTTTGAGTCCAGTAACTTAATGAAACTGCTTAATATCAGATGCAAACATATACAATTACTTTTAATTTAGTTATGCTTACGCTTAATTTATCCTTTAAAATTAGACAATTCTGTAGCTGTAGAGTAACGAATAGTACATTCATTAATATATTTTTAATTTGCTTCAGGAATCTCTGTTTCTGGCGAAAAAAAAATTGAGTCCACTTGTTTCTATAGATCCTGTATCACTTTACACACTCTCCTTCGAGGAGTAAATAAACCAGCGTACCAAGATGTTATAGCTCCCTTTTCTATTTAGTCACTTGTTGACATTACTTTTGTAAGCTATCTTGCTGCCTTTCCTTCTGAACAAGCAAATAATTTCACATCAGTAAATGCAGCTGAAACAGCTGAGTGATTAATGCACTTCTGAATTTTTCATGCATCATGACTCACTTTGCTGGAAAGAGAACATGCAGATTCCCGGTAAGTTATTATCATGATTAGAACATACAACCCAGTTCAAATAATTTGAAATTATTAAAAAGACTTCTGTAAACATGCTTAAGTTCAATTGCATGCTTCAAGCCTTTGTTAAAAGCTGTTTAAGAACTATTATAATTGAAATAGCAGTTTCAAACAGAAACAATTAAAGGACTTGAAAATTAATCTACAAACCAACGCTACTTACTCTGGCTAAAGTTCTATTAATATGTTCAGCTATACAGTCTTTGAATAACTCACACTTGGCCTTTGGATTTTCTGTAGAAATAAAAAGGAAACTAATTATACATTGCAGTTCAATCAATATTCAATATATACTAATTGCAAAATCTCTTATCTAGGTCATTCCCCAAACCACCAGCATTCTGAATTTATGCACATAAATCACAGCATTCCATTCTCAAACTTCAATTTCAAAGACTTTATCTTGGCCAAAGTTATAGCATTGAATGATGTGGTTTATTCAGGTACAGAGTTTGGTCCCTTTTATGGGACTTCCACAGGCAGAGTAGAGACAGCTTGAATTTACAGAGTACAGATCTGACAATTATGAGGGGGTAACCATTAGTTCAAATGGATTTCATCGCACTGTTTAGCAAAAATACATTTACAAAATTATTCTATTCTCAGGAATTGTAGATGCCACAGCCTTGCCTCTTTTTCATGTCTTGCTGATTAATCTAACTGAAGATAAATAGGCACTGGTGGGTTTCTCAGAAGATGTATCTCTGTAATAACACATAAACCTTTATAATATCATGTACCTTGGCAGGAAGTGCCATCATTTGGCTTAAACTGCAATTTTCCTGTGGATGGTTGATAACCTTCCTTACAGGAGCAGTTAAACCCTCCATCCGCGTTTTCACATTTTGCATGATCTCCGCAGGCAACAGTTCCTTCATTGCTGCACTCATCTACATCTGCAAATATCATGAGAAATTGAATTTTTATTAAGTATTTACAGACTAACACCTTGCTGCTTTGTTGATAATAGCCCCCCACACTACAAGCAGTTTCATAATAAAATTTCATATAATAAAGAAAAGAAAAAACTAAACCTGCAATCTAATGGCAAAACCCCTGCCAATTATAATACTTAGGGATTAGAAGGCTAAATCATAATTGGTCATGTTTTTATACCACCACTTTTATTACTATATATTACTACACTGCTCGTGTTTTAAAACCGTATTAATTCTATCACAACAAAATGGTTGGCATGATGCAAATCATCTGAAATCGGTTTTTCAGAGATTAGACTAAATAGATTTTCTCAGCTCAGTTAGAAAAAGAAAAAAACAACCTGCAGACTTGTCTCTTAAGTTGAAGCTTTGAAAAGATGCTGCAAAAGCTCAGTCTGTCCATTTTGGTAATCTGAGAATTAAACTCTGTACCCTTTAAAGTGCTTGGCATTTCCTTTTTTTTAAATCCACATTTAAACTACATTTGCCTAAAATGGCTTTTGTGCTTCTAAATAAATTGCCATTAGGTAGACAAGTTCAGTAACTGGGTGGGGCACAGTCCAAGAGTAAAACCAATGAATTCCAGTAAGGGAATCCATGAATTGATTAATTTAGGAGAGCTGGGTACTAACTCCCTGGCTAGAGTACAGATTATTTTGCATTATTTGGCTGGCTGAGGATAAAGATCAAATAACTCAATGGAGAAAGCAAACTGGGAACTGTACCAAATAATTCTGGAGAATGAAGTAATGGACTGTGAAGCGCTGTGCTGGAAAGGAGAAAAAAGTGAACAGCTTTGGGACAGGTATATCTGAAAAATGAAGTGATACATGAGCGAGTTTAAAGTAACAGCCTGAGAACCAAATTGAAGGAAAGGAAAGACAGTGGATGGAATGGAGGAGAGAGTATGACAACTCCAGTCAAGAACTGGTATGATGCTTAATTTTGGAACGAAATTGGTGAAAAAAAGGAGAAGTGATTAATCGATCAGTGGAGGAGAAGAGCTGTCTGAATTGATAGGAAGCCTCTATTCAGCCAGATGGGTGTTAAGAACAAACAGAAAGCAGATTTGGGGTGGAATTACACTATTAGCATATAGGAATTAGTTTCACACTCTGCCTTTGATACACGAATCCCAGTGGTTTTCAAAAAGGAGCACAAAAAGAGCAATAATGCCTGTGAAATAAGGTTATTATTGAAAAATCGAAAGATATACTGCAGGTATATGGATACATTGAGGGAACGGAAAAAATACCTGAAGGATACTTGGGGCCCATCTGTCTATTTGGACAGAGGTCTCCCTGGGATTCAAGGCTGAAGTCTGACCTCACCCTCACATATCTATTTTTCCAATGAGCCATTGGCTCTGACAGGCTGTGTTTTAAGCCTGAGGTTCAGAAGCTCCCATGGAAAAGCCATTCAGACTCCTATATGGACAGGAAAGAGATATGGGGCTGGAGGTGCCTTTGCCTTCCCCATCACAACCACCACTGTTCTGCAGGGAGAGCCACCAAGAAAGCAATGTGTTTGAATGGCTTGGTGCCAGCATGGAAGTTTAAAGCAGGAGGTTAAATTATGATTGTCTGCATTAGGGCGATAGCTTATTTCCATATTTAATGTCCCAAACTTTTCTCTTTAAGGAACTGAGTTTTGCATTATCCGTGTTTGTCTGGTTTCCTTGACCTCAGTATTCATAGTCATGGAGTTAACCACATTATACGTGAACCAGTCTGGCAAAAGGGAGGGAAAATAGCGCGATACAGTGCTACGCACAGGATACCTCATAATTAAATGCTGTCATTTAAAGACATAAGGCTAAAGTTCTTACTCTTGGCATTTAAATAACCTCTCACATCAGTAAATTATAAAGCTCTGTTTGAAACAACTGGGTGTCTGTCAGTGCCTTATTGTGTGACTCTGTAAGACAGAGAGACTTTGAATGAATTGAAGTGGCAAGGGTGAAAATCATGACAAAGCCAGTTTGTCTAACAAGAAAACACATAATCCTTACACCAAAGATTTCTTTGGCCTTGTCAGCTGCATGGAGGACATGTGCATCTGAACAAGCCACTCATTGTGTAATGCAGTGCTAAAACACCGGCAATTGACAACAATCTTTGCCAAAACTTACAACAACCTATAAATAAAAAAATTAATATTTGAATGCTTTTCAGAATACTGTTACTAAGTATCAGGTTTCGCTATGGTATACTGATACAAATGTTTCAAAATTGTGATGACTTTTTTTTTTTTCATAAACTTTTAGATCAGTAAATCATTTATTTCTTATTATTGGGCACGCACCCAAATTTTTTATAATTATATCAGACATTAAGTGTAATGGAGATTTTAATGAGAAGACAGGATTATCCAAAACAACAGCAGAAATTCAAGTATTTTGGCACATCTCTGGCAGCAGAGCTGCTATTTAAAGTCTGGTAGAGACACCCTTTTGAGTATATGCAAACACACTTTCTTTGGTTGAGTTGTCCATATGGAATGAGTCCATATCACACCTAT
This sequence comes from Falcunculus frontatus, assembly GCA_013398115.1. Lineage (NCBI taxonomy): Eukaryota > Metazoa > Chordata > Aves > Passeriformes > Falcunculus > Falcunculus frontatus. The sequence goes on along the minus strand of VZRV01007601.1, from coordinate 2,557,145 downwards.
TTAATTTACTGTTTCCAGAAGAAAAAAACAACTCCTGGATGACAAAATTAAAAGGCAATATGCCTGATCTTGCAAGGTACTAATCAGCTTGGTTTCCCTTTTAAATCTATGAGATTGTCAGGGGCAGCCAACAGTTTGTGACCGTGGCAAGAATGCAGCTTTTAAGTTCCTGTTTTGAAATGCTGTGTGCGGTAACTGTAGGCTTTTGTTTCTTTATATTTTGTAGTTATGTCTTTTTAACCAAATATGCAATTGTTGGACCACACACAGACAACAGCTTGCCAGTGCTTTCAACAACCCAATTTTAGTGGAGTTTTGGGGTGAGAATCCCAAACTCTCCTCCTTGATGTGCTATGGGAGCAGGAGTGGTCTGCCAAGGCTTGCGTGAGCAGTCTTCACAGACAGCATTCCTGAGCAAAGGCTGAGGAACAGCAGCTTTTTAAACAAAAGAGCACTTGCCATATCTCTGTAAAAAAAGCCCTGGCCCTTCAGTAAATATTCAAAACAAATCCTGAAGCCGAACTTTGAAGCTTTTATAGTAGCTGCGATCAGAAAAATAATATCACCAACACCACTTAGGCTAGTGTGAAAATAGATTTATAACCTTTTATTTTATTTCTGCGCTTTATCACTCCTCATTTACTGCAGCAGGCAAGGAAATTCCAATTAAATTAAAAGTACTGAGAACAGTTATTATGTTCAGTCTTGCCAATTACAGGATTGTACCTACATCGCTTTGATTCTTCACCAGCCAGTCAAGACAGCTTGATGTCTACATTATACCTTCTGCTTATTAGTAGCTTGCAAGTGATTGAAAAGTCCAATTGCAAAGGACTAGATGTTCCCTCCCCGTGTCTCCATACTGTGGAAGGCAGCAGCACACACAAAGTAGAAATGAAAAAGGCTATGAATGGCAAAGGTAAAAGAAAAGTTAGCAATGTGGCCCAACGTCAGATTCCATCCACTGTACAGCTCCCTCGTCACAGCAAAGGATGAGATGGAGAATGGGTGCCTTCCCAGTGCTCTCAGAAATACCTGAAGAGAACTAATAGCATGTTCCCAGAAAAGGCAGAGTGGCGTGGATGTCACTTTCATTTCACAGATGGCCATTTTCACGTTTTTACTCTGTTGACTGGGGTGAAAAAAGTAGGTTTATATTTCACTTTTTTATCTGCAGCTGAACATTCAATAAAATGTGAGGTCTAAAGAAAAGTGTGGCTTTTACAAAAATCAAAAAATAGATTTTAATAGCTCACTTTCAGGACAGCAGAAAAATGTCTTCAGAAATATCACATTTCTGCATTCTTATTTTTTTCTTCTCCGTTTCCTTTATCCTTCTCTTCTCCTCTCTTTCCCTTCCTACCCTCCAGTTCCTCCTCTATCTGCATGTTTCTTTGTCATCTCTTCACCAATTTTACCTGAAAACACGGATGAAATACTTTTGACCCTCAACTCAAAACTCAACATTCTGACTAGATTAAGGGTGAACCAACATTTCTCAAAGCCATTGTCCCAAGCTTTCTTTTAATCTACTACCTTGAGGAACATTATCACTTTTTACTTGGGAGCCTATTGTAGTTTCCAAAGAGAGAAAACACATGTATGTGCATTGACTTTGAAAGGGACTTGCACACACACAGTTGTGTACCATACTTGCACTACTGGAAACTCAGATAGGTTTGAGGGCATAAAAAAAGAGGGTTCATAATGGCATACTCTCCAAAATTTAACCACTGTTTTTTTAAAGCTACTGCCAGGTACATAGATACATACATTAAAAAGAAGATTTAAGGCTTTGCAGAATCTGAAAATATATTGTGGGGCCCTATAAACTTGTGTACGATGGATACTTGGTAGTACTGTTCTGTGATTTGTACTAAATAACTTGCACTGTATTTACAATGAAATATTGGTGTTTGCTTCAGCTGTCACCCTGAATACACAACTGTCAGCTGCTTCTGTGCAAGTCATATCTGCTACCTGCAGCAGCAGACCCACTGGGTACAAAATATCCTATTATGGTTTCCCTGATGGACACAGTCAAAAATTAATTGTGGATCAAAAGGTTGTCTTTAGGACTCACATCTTGGTAAAGTAATTGGTACACTTGTTTAATGAGAAAAGGTGCCCACAGGTAATTTTTTTATTTCAGTGTGAGTTTTGAAAGCTCTTGGCTCCTCCATGTGGATTTTCAAAAAGAAGAAGTACTAAACTAAACCCTAGTAGAGGATAAAAAAAGATCAGTCTGGGAACAAAAGAAAGAAATTATCAAGCTAATGATAAGAAGTGAAAGTGACACAAAAACAGTCAGAGAAATAACTTTGAAGACAAACTTCTGAAGCTGAGGAAATATCATAACGTAAAAATCAAAACCTGGAGCAGAAATGGTGTGAATATTTACAGCTCAATGTACTAACTGTCTCCATCCCAGCTAATTTAAGAATGATTCATAGCAGCTGGATAAAGCGGAGCACTTTTAGATGGATGTGAGCAACGGGCAAGAAATGTCGATTAGATCACTTTCTGGCTTAATATGCAACCACTCTGCTGATATTAAGAGCAGTAAGAAGAGAGGTTGTCAGCACTCACAGACTCACAGGAGACATACCTAGAATGAGACACAGTCAGCATAAAGGTGTAAAGGGCAATAGATTTATTTCTCATTTTCCCATTCCCTGAGGACTTTTGCAACATACAGAGAAAATTACCAGGAGTTTGAAAAAAGAGAAATAGTTACAGTTCTTCCATTCAGAGGAATTCCTAAAGGATTGCACAGTTGTTCAGAAATAACATTTTTCCAGAGAACTTTTCCTCCCCCGTAATCTTGAACATGTTCAGAAACAGAGGCTGATGAATGGAACAGGAGGTAGGATAACTATGGATCTTGCACATTGCTTTTGATCAGACTTGAAAAATTACCAAAAATATCCCAGCCAAGTTTCCAAACAAAAGATATTTGAAGTATACTAGGTCAAATGTAAAGAGAATTTTGTTGATCCATATCTGAATGCAGAATATTTTGTCACTTTTTCTTTTTGAGAATATGACCACCTTGCTCACAGACCAGTGAAACAGTGGCATAAATGGGTGGATTGGTGATTTCTATGTTGCCTTAACTATATACTTATTGTGTAAATCTGTGACATGTGGATTTAAATATATTGCAAGCAGAGTTAAGATTGAAGTGTTTCTGAAAGCAGTGGCAGCTGCTCTGTTGTCAGGGAGAAGAGTGGGCCTGAGCTGGAATATTAAGCAAGGTTGTTTCAGTCCAAATTGTAGGAATTTTATACCCAGATTCCAAACTTCACAATTACAAAAGCATTTTGCTAGATTTCTATAATTAAGAGAAGCAATAAGAGAAGAGTGACAATGTAAAGATATCTGGCAGACAGTAATAACTTACCCACGCAGGAGGTTCCATCATTAGGGACAAAAATCTGTTGACCATTGCTGGGTTTGAAACCAGGCATACATGTGCAGTAATAACTTCCCTCTGTGTTTGTGCAATTGGCATGCTCTCCACAAGGCTGAGTAGCATTTTCACACTCATTATCATCTGTTAAGACATAAATTATGGAGAAATATATTTACATTTGACTACTGAAGAAAGCAGTATTGTATAAGCTTAATTTGGCTCTGGTATTTCACTTGTGTAAGTTTGGAATGCTGAGCTGGCACCCTTTGTGTTTGTCTATATAGTTTTCCCGTTGCCAAGGATGTAATCAGGTGTTCAGCAGCACTCTTCTTCCCTCATCCTGCGTGAATCAAAAAGTGAGAGAATCAGTGGGATACTGAAATGAATAGTTTAATTGGATATACACTTGGAATAAAGGATTGAGACAAGTGCATGTTCTGCTGTGGTTGTAATTGATAACATTTTTTTCCTAGCCAAAAATCTACAGGTAGAAAGTCACTCTGAGGGTGTGTCTGGGAATTCAGAATTGTGAAAAACAGAGGTCAAAAGGATATAAAGAAATCACCCCCTTCATTCTCTATCATCAAAGCAGAACCACTATAGCTAAATGCACATTTTTTCTGGCCTGTTTTTAAAGACCTTATGTGGTATTTCTCAGCATTACTGGGAGAAAAAATTACAAATTCATCCTACTGACTGGCCTGAGTCTTCAAGTATATTGTTTTTTCTTAGTTATCCCAGAGATCTTAACAAAGAGTTGAGCAAGATTCATGTCTTGAGCCTTACTTCTTAGCAATTCCTCTGTAATTCATCATTTTTGTGCCTGCAAATTCACACGAACAATTTTACAGGGCTAATCCCAGGCCTCCAATGATACAATGAAAAGGAATGACATACACAAGTTTGAGACTATGTAATCTCTGCAGAGCCTCAGCATGTGCTGTTGTTATGAGCATGGGGATCCAGCTATCTTAATCAAAGGTCAAAAAAATCATAAACTAATGCTTTGAACTGCGTAGTTGATGACTCACTAAAACCATTTCCTCTTCAAAATCTTCCAAGGCTTCTGTTGTTTGTTAAATAATTTTCAGACCAAACTTGAAAAAAATTTCAAAAGCTTTCTTATCCAGGCACACTACTTATCAAACTGAGAGAAACTCACAATACTGATAAATCCATCTTTCCAATAGCCCATTTCTTTAAAGTACTCCAAAACTTTGAAACAAAGAAATCAATGAGTCTCCCAAAGAAGGTGACACTCTGAGTGGAATTCTCTATTTTCTGCATCATGAGAAAGGAAAAGAGTTAAAGACTTCCTGAAGTGTACTGGGATTTTGTTCCTGTTCTCAAGCAAAAGGTACTCATAACATGATGAATGACAGGAAAGAATTCTAACAGGGAGAGAAATAACAATTTATTGCAGAAGAGAAATGATTAAGGAGCATGAGAGGGAGAAGAAATATGATTTCAGAAAAGATACCCAAGGATAAGCTTTAGAAAGGTGCTCCTGCTTCCTGATGGTCAGTGTTCTCATAAGCTGTTTACAGAGATAGGGTGCAGATAAGGAAAGTGTCACATAAGCTGGGTCAGTGACAAGATTAAAGTACAGCAAGAGCCATAAAGCCATGTAGGAATATATTTTGGGGATATGACTTTGTTATCTACTATAACAACCCTCAGCATAACTCGAACAGGACATTTTTTGAGACTTAAAGTCTGACATGATTTTGAATGTGTCTCAGTTGACTCAGACATGAAAATATCAATTCAGAGGTGCAGTTTTCCTCAGGGGAATTTGGGTCAACAGTATCAAATGGATTACGCTCATTAAAACTAAAATTTAATGTAATTTAATGAGGAATCCAAGTATAAAAGCACTTTGCCAACACACGTCAACAATATTTATTCTACAGCTTTGGTATTCATGAGAATACAGCAGAGAACGTGTATGATTTGGATCTTAAAGAATGCCAAAGTAAAACCTAATTAGCCTAAGTAGAATTATGATAGGGAGCAAAAAGCATGGTGTTGATCCAAGTTCAAAAGAAAAGCATGAGAATATGAAAAATCTGGTTTGTCACGTAGCATTGCAGAGACCAGGTCCCAGAAAACTTTGCAAATCTTGATAAACAAGGTCCACTTCTAATGTAATTTGTGTCTCTGACTCCTTTGCAACCCAAATTTGCTCTTGGACGCTAGCATTTAATGACCAAAAAAAAAAAAGAGTGGACTATCCTATTATAGTTGTAAAGTAAATTTGCTCTTGGGAAAATACTACAGATTCTAGAAAACAGTATGTGTTGACTTTGGAAAGCTCATGGGATAGTAATCTTGGAAGATGAGAAGTAGAAGGTCACTGATGATGGCAGGACAATTTAAAGTAGAGGAATAACAGAGCTAAGGAGTCCAAAGGCTACACGTAATAATTTTTCTTTTGGATTTTTCTTCTAGGAGTTCAACCATAGTCCTCGATATCCAACAACATTACCTTTTTCAGGTGGTCCGAAGGATTTATAAACAATAAATAAATGACTCATACAGTGGTTATCAATAAATGCTCTACAATTATGCTTAAATAACTTCACTGGATTATTGGTGTTTTTCCTCAATATTTGTGATGTCTGCAAGGGATTTAATGTTGACTGTATGGCTTTGGTAAGCTTGCTTATTGAGGGATCTTTCAGATCATTAGAGAAACATTTTGAACATTGAAGAGCCGCAGTAACTTACATTGCAAACACAAGAATGACTATTTCAAAGGGTTAAATTCATATGGGGCTTTCTTTTTACTATTCCCATAGTCTAATGTAATACTGAGCAGACCGTGCTGGGGGATAATTTACTGGACCACATCCTGCTTCCATTGAAATTAATGACGAAAAAGTTACTGACGTAAGTAGGCTATGGAAAAATACTAGGTTAATGAGAAAGGCAAGAGAAGAGGTTCGAAAAAACAGAAAGGGTTTTCATACACAGTCTGTGTTTTTTACACAAAATATCCTACAAGATAAAAAATGATGGCAAAAATATTATCAAGTTCTCTGTGTAAACAACCTGAATTTTTTATTCAGACAGCACTCCAATGAGAAGCCCAAGGGCTTAAAGTAATATTCCAAATTTTACATGATTTATAATATCATGGAATTTGTGATTTAAAGGATGTCAGGAAAAAACAATGGGATGTATAGATGAAAAAATGTTGGTTTTTAAACAAAATTTTCTGCCTATGCAGAAAGGATACTTTAAATGACATCACTCATATAATCCACCTGCTTTGCTGCTACCTAATTTAATTACAGCATGTGCATTCAATGCTGCACAGATACTCATTGAACACTGCAGGCAGTACGTCGGGAATACACGTTTCTTTAAAGCTTTTTTGTCTCCAGTAAATTATGAAAAATTTGAAGACAGGACTGGCCAAATGACAAGGTTAATCATCATGGGTAAATGGTAATGCTTCATTCAAGTCTCCTTGATACACAAGGCATTTCCTGAATAGCTTCTCTGTCTTGGGAAATACCAGTGGGGAGCAGGTTGCTTGGGATGCCAGGCTTGGTTGTATTTTTTGGGTTGCCTTCCATTTTTGGTTATTTTTTCACATGGCAGTTCTATGACTTGGATTGCTCTAAAATCTTGTCATTACCAATCAAAATGTAAGGAAGGTTATAAATAATTTCCAAGGAAATTTTTGTTGAGTAACTCAAAGATATATGGAGGATATAGGAATGTGTACCTGAATACTGGTAGGATGTTTACATGGTACAGTATAATAAAATCCATTTTCCATTTTTACCTTAAAATTATAGCCAGCATGTATTTTAACGTATATAAATGTCATTATAGTTAGATAGAATCAACTAGAAGCTGAATGTAATCACACCTCTACTAGTCTCTTGAGAATGTATTAAGGATTTTCAAAAGCAAAAAAGAAAAAAAAAAAGAAAAAGATATGAAAAACTGATACGCACCTATATTACTTCTGTATTCAAACACTTGTACTCATTAATATGAGTGCATTTTTGTATAGAGAGCATTAAATTCTTTTAGAAACTTTAAAACAGATATAGTACAGAAAGGAAGAATGATTTGTGGATTTTAGGGTCATGATGCAGCTGGAAGATAGAGGAATCTGATAAGATTTCAGGGGGAAAAACCAACCTGGAACATTTCTTTCGTTGTATTCTGTATCCCCATTAAAGTGCAAGATTTACCATGTCATTTATGGTATTTCAATAATGTGTGGTTATGAAATTATAACCTAAAATTGGAAAACAGATACAAAATTACATAATTTGTTATTTTTGTGACAAACACTGGACAATTCCTTGAGTTACCAGTTTTGGATAGAAGATTTTTGTAATACTGTTTGCGTATTTTACATGAAAAATGTCACGAGGAAAAGTCTTATGGTAGTGGATTTATCAAACAGCCATGAAAGATTTTCATTGCACTGGGCACATCTCCCTGATAGACTTTTGATAATATGATGACATATAACATGAAGAGCTACTTTTGGGGTGAAACTTGTCATACTGATTCACAACCACACAGAAGTTTTTCTTGATTTCCTTTTCATAAATTTTGAAATAAATTGTTCCTCCCTTCACTTCAAGTAACAAAGAAACGAGGTGGAAATCCCCAAAGTTAAACAGAATGATTTGTGCATTTTCAGTCCTCCTCAATCCATGCAAAATGAGATTTTTGTAGAAGTGTAGAGAATAGAAGAATTTTATTGAATTAAGAACTCTTGACCAGAGCTTGAATTTGATAACCTAAGTTTTCCCGAAGGCACACTGGAACAAGCATAGGCCCAGTGGTGAGATTTTCATAAGTTTAATGAAGCCTGATGTTACTAAGGACTACAAGCAGCTCTTACACTACATTGTGTGTAATATATGCACATTCTATTGTAGTGCATTCCCCGCATGACAAAATTTATGCAATTAAAACATCAACAATTAATTTTGCCCTAATCCGGGCCTGTCTGTGGAAACCAGAGTTGCAGGCCTCTGGGGCATAGCCATCTATCAAGATGGACACAGTATCTATGGGACACAGCAGTCTGAGAAGTGGGCAGCAGTGGGTAGGAAGGAAGTGCAGCCAGGGTGGCTGGGGAATAGTTGATTCATTGCATCCGGCTGCTCTCTTCTGACAGTAGCCTCTGCTGCTGGAGCTGCTATGGAGCCCCTGGGGGAAACGAAAACTACCCTTCCCTAGTGTAACCCTCATGGGAGAACAGGGCTTCAAGTGCCTCACTTAACCCCTCAAAAGCAAGGAAATGAAAGGCTTCCTGTAAAACAAATTCCAATGCTACTCACCCCGCTGTGCTTAGCTTGTCTGGAGGTCTCAGAGCAGTGGGTGATCTTACATACATTACTTCTGTGCTGCAGAACTGCATCTACTGCCATCAAAGCCCGAGCTACGAACAGCGATGCCATTAACAACCTTGCCTTTCCTTTCTTGTGATTTGTTTCCACTAATGGCAATTTAACACAATTTGTTTATGATTCTCCAAAGATTCAGCATTCGAGCTTGGTCTAAATCAGCATGAAAGAGCAGATGCTTAGAATAACCACTTGAGACTGTAGAAACCGGGCTGGAAATCTCATTTAAATATGAATTGCTTTCATAATGGGCCTGATTCATCTTTGTCCTACACCTGGGCAGGGAACCATGCAGTTGCTGCGTAGGAAATCTTGCCACTGCAAGCTCTGCCTTGTTAAGATTTCACATTTCCCTACCCGCTTCAAGAGTTTTTCACAATGCCTTCTCAGGGTGCTTTTGTAGCTTGGCAGGAGTTTTTAACTGGTTTTAACTCGGTGGCTCTGCAACTAGCTGGTCTCCTATAAGGTCTTAGTACAGCAAACAAATATACTCTCTCATGTTCTTCACAGGCTATGTGTATATACGGAGATGATTTCAGATCAGCATTTCTTTCATGTCTGGGTGAACTAAAGGGCCTCACAACAGAAAATTCCCTCAGTCCCAGTTTAAGGAACAGGACAGAACAGTCTAAAAGAAGAAGGAAAGGAACGTTTCCTCCATATTAAAGTCACACTCAACCTGAGTTTCAGAGAATGGACAAGGTTTGGAGAGGTTAATATATTATCTAAACTGTTTCCCTCATCTCTTGCTGGTATTTCCAGACGTTATAATTTAAACATGAACAGCATTTATTGTCGGGTAAGTGCCAGTGATGAAATTGTCATTTGTTTAGCCACACAGCCTGTCTTTTCAAAGCTTGTGAAATGTCAGAAAAAGGAAATCTATAATTTGTGATCACTTATTTGTGAAGAATGGGGTTGTGGTGGGGTATATATCATTAAAGGCAGTAGTCCTTGACTGGAAACAAACCATTTACCCAGAGAGACATCTGCAAGAATTTGAGAATGAAAAGAATAAGGTGCTCAAATTAGTGAAACAGAAGTAGAGGGGGGGATAAATAATTGAAGGTGGGAATAAATATTGAGTGGTCCTGTCCCACCTTTTCCCCAGCACTGCCTGCCCTACACCTCTGGAGAGCAGAGGTCTATGTGCAGTGCGTCAACACCCCCCTACCACTCTCCCAGAAGATTCCTTATTGATGCCCTGACCCGCAGAGACTCAGCCAGAAAGCTTCAGAGCTGCAAGTGGAGAGCATCAGTTTGGGTGTCCAAACCACAAAGTAGTTATTGTCTGGCTGACACCCCTTCCCTGACCAGCTCACGAGGGGAAGACCTGGAAGTGCTGTGAAGATTCACCTTTTCTACTGCAGGCAAACCTTGGAGCTGGTCAGGCATCCCCTGTTTGTGGAGAGCAGGGTCCCAGTTGCCTGTCAGGATGTGGCTGTAGAGCACAGCCCAAGTGGCAGTTCAGGCACAAGGGACAAGGAGCTGCCACTCACTCTTCAGGGTAGGAGACAATGACCTCCTTGTATCTGGAGCATTCCAGGATCCCCTTCTGCCTTTCTCCCAAGAACACGGCATTAATTTACCAGCTGAGAACCTGGCCTGATGAGCTGTTAAAATGCAAAGCTAAAGAAGGAGAGAGATTGTAGCAGAGTAATGTCAGAGACAGTACAGTGGGAAAAAAACCCCAAACAGGTTGAAGAGGGTCTGCTGGAGTTCCAAGACTGGAGGTGAGAAGTCACGACTAGGTGACTTATTTGGAAAACTTGTTAACAGATACTGAATAGGAGAGGATAAAAAATAATCCAAATTTCAGTTCCAGTCACATGCAGCTCCTGGTTGGCTGTACTGTGAACTCAAACAACACAATGCTCCCGTCCGACAGGATGTGAATGAGCGAGATGTCACCACTCAAATCTAAACATTTTGGTCCCACGTAAGAGATTAGACAGAAGGAAAACAGCTTAGGAAACAGTCTGATTAAGGGAGAAGAAAAGCTTCCAGGCAACACTTTCCTAAAGTTCAAAACAAAAAAAGAAAGATATTTTTTCAGAAAACACAGCTAGGAAATGCATCAGCACTTTACAGCTTATATATGAAATCCAGAGTGGGGCCATCACAGGTGAGCAAGATGTAGAGAAGGTGTAAGTGAGAGACAACACAGCTTGACTGAGGCAGGGGAACACTGAGCATTATCTGATGACCTTTATCAAACTCAGAACAAACATACAGCAAAGGCTATGATAAGAAATGGTGCTGTTCTATGTCAGGATATGGACTTATCATCCCTCAGTCACACACAACTACGTCCTGGGGTCTGGAATGTCACATGGTAACAGCAGCACTGTATTCCCACTGTGCCAGGCAGCCGGGGCTGTAAGCACTCAGATGGACCTGTGCCGCTCTGGGAGCCTCTGCAAAGCACAAAGGGCAGTATCAAATATTTAATGTCAGTGACACTGCAAGGCGTGTGAGCTCATTGCACAGGTGGCACACAGTGATGGACAAACGAAGTACCTGGGGCTCTGCAGCGATTCATAAAATAACTGCTGAAGCACAGGGCTAGTTGTTAAAGGTACTTTTAATAGGAGCTGATGGGATTCACTGACTTTCATTTGTTTGGGGTGGTTCATATCATATGTTTGGGAGCCAGAAATTAAGACCCGGTTGCTGAATTCCTCCCTAGAGTGGGCAGTCAGGTGTGTTTGAACTGAAGGACAAGCTCAGGTTCATATCTAATTCTGAAGCAGGCTTTCCCCTAGCTGACTTGCTCCATTGCTTCTTGTGGCAGGCTCAGAAATACCAGGACTGTTTCTGCATTTATTTCCAAGTGAACATGCTCATGTGTGTGGAAAGTCTGTTTCCGTAAAAGAGCCTGACCTCAAACTCTTGAACGCCCAAGGAGTGACTCCCATTAACCTACACCTTCGCTGTTACAGGAGCAAAGGGGCAAAACCTGCCAAGAGCAGAAGTCAAGAATGAAGATCACATTGCTCTTCCTTTCCTCACCCCACACTGATCTAATTACAAAACCCAACCTCAACATCCTGGCAGACACCCTATGTCAAGCTTGCTACTTCAGGATGAGGCAGAAGGTGATTGAGACATGTCATTAGTTTCTTGGTTTGCCTCTTTCAAAAACAAGGAATTAACACGGGGTGAAGTGCAGCTGAATGGTGATATGCTGGATTTGAGCTGCTGGCAGTGTGCAGGTGTCGATGTTTTTCTGAACGCTACCAGCAGAAATGTTTTAGAAACTTCACTGTTATTAAATTATATAATTTCCAATCTAGCTTTCATTTTTGTTGCTAATTTGCTTGTTTTCATTGAATATCGTCCTTTAACTGAAGAGCAAAATGGCACATGCACAATCAAAATATTTTTGCTTAAAGGAAAGCAAGCAGCACACAGCAGTCCCCTACTGAGATGGATTTGCCAGTGCATAACTATGCCCCCTCTGAAGAACTAAATAGGAGCCCAAGTGGAAGTTCAGTTTCAGCACTGCAAATAAAACTGCATTAAAAGAAGAAACAAACAAAACCAGAAATCCAACCAAACCCAAAACAAACTTCAGCCAGACAATATCTGCATCGTAATTTCTTCCAGATTTCCCATTGCATTTTCCATTTCCCATAATGCTGGCGTAGAATCAGCACCATCCATGCAAGTAGATGTATCAGAATGTGAGAGTGCAGTCTTGATTACATTTCAACTCTTTCTTCAGTTCATATAAATAATGTGTATTTATTTATTCTGTGTACACATATCTGTCCAATACTCCAGTAGCCACTGTACACTAGCATTAAGGAAAATAATTCTCAAAGTTTTTAAACTACCAGTGCACCTGGTTCTTGTTATTTCCAACACAAATTTCTCAAAACTCTGTTTACAGAAATTTCTGAAACACATAAACTTGGTATGACACAATTTTTTGCATGTTACTTCAGAACCATTAACACTCTTGTAGAGGACATAGCTCTCCAGTAGCTGCAAAGATGTTGTATATTACCATGCACCAGATCTTGTGATCTATCTGATCTGCATGCAACAGATGTTAAATGCATTTAAAGAAAGACAGTATAACCGTATCAGGGTTACTCTGTTTGCATCTAAATCCCAAAAGCTACTAGATGGATGTCTCCTACGACAGTTGCACGAGGGCACCACTCAGAGGCAGGGATCTCTCTGGCTTCTTCAACAATGACCCATCTAACAGCAACTGAAACACAAAGCTGGAGGTCAGGGTGAACATGAATTCCTGCATCTCAATTTCCAGACCACCTTCCTGGTCCTGGGGAGATAAACTCTGTCAGTTTACATTTACCATTTTACCAGCATTTTTGGAAGAGTAAAGAAGAACTGAATTTTACTGAGAAGATTTTTGCTAAATCCTAATTTGAGAACCTTAGCACGAAGACTTTATTTGGGCAACAAAGACAGCTAGACATGTAGAAAGGACAACTGGGCTACTCAGTGTTCAGCTAAAAGTTCCTCTTTATGCTTTTGAATCTGCTGCTTAAAACCAGGTAGTACTTTATGAAGCCCAAGTATCATTGTGCTACATTATTTTCCAAATAATGAAAAATTTATTGCAGATAATTTCCTGTAACATATCTGAAACAATATTAAAAAAACATTTCTTGTGCTTGAGATGTGTACTATGTTCCATTTTGTACTTAAAAAGCAGAATACAATAAAAGATGTGGTAAAATTTCTTTGAGAGAAGCAATAGCTCAAATAACATGGAAGGCCATAAAACAGTGACTACAGAAGCTATTTTTTTTCCATTGTGGAAGAGTATTCATTGATTTCTGAAACCACAGGCTAATTATGCTCTGAGTGGATGAAGTACCTTAAGGAGTCTGGTGTGGGCATCAGAGACACAGAGATCACCATGTACTTTTGTCAAACCCAAGTTACAGTACTAAAGACAGGAGTATCTCAACGAAATTTGATTGCCAGTACTCTTCAGGAGGTTAGATGAGGCATCCTAATCCTGCTGTATGAGACACTTAGATCTATATTGCTCTAAGCTAATATTAAGGTTAGGTCATTAGAAGAAGATACCACAGAAGTAAATAACTGATTTATTTATTTTATTTTTAAAGTCAAAAATTACATGTGAAATATCCATCTTCTACAGTGGCCCACATTGCTTTTTATATTAGCCTTTTTTGTGAGTTATCCCATTTAAATGTTCTGGGATTCAATAGCTTCACTTCTGGATAATAGACTAAATCACAAAAGGAAATAATTTCAATCTATAACTGAGAAAAGCCATTAATTGCTGGAAAACATCCAGTCTCCAAACCTGAAGGTATCAAATACGGTCTGGCAAGGAGGAGACAATTAGGCTGAGGAATTCTACCCAGAGGGAAAACATGCCAGCATTATTTCAGCTGGACTAATGACTACAACAATAACCACTGAAGTATTTCCAGCTACTGTCAATGCTGTAAGTATTTAACTCCATGGTGAAAACATCTTAACTACTGACAGTAATATTCTCAGGGACTGACCCCAGTGCATCACTATAAAGTCACACATGTTTTGATGTTGTGTACTCCCCACTGTCTCCCATTTTTTTTTTCTCCTGATGTGAATTAAAGCTAAATGTAATGATGCAAGTGGAATGGAAGGTTATAAAACTCTGGAGAAGTTAGGTCCGTGGTACTGCTTGGCTCAGTTAAAAGGTTGCAGGTTTTTGGATGATTATGATCGTTTTCCCGTATAATAGCCGAATATCATCTTGGTGGAATTTGTTAATTTGAAAAGCATCTAGCCCTCCTCCTTTCTGTAGCAACCTCTTCCAAAAACCAGACTGGTCTTAAGGCCAAATTTCCTCTTTCATCTCTCCCTCCAGAAACTTACAGCTTTGAAGTGATAGAACCCATGGTCTCCTCAAGCCAAGTAGTCTGGGTAGCTCCTTCTGGACCTTTTTTTATAAGGCATAAAATCTGGAAAACTTTAGCTTCATGTCAAACAGCAGAATGAGCTAACCTACTCAGGTCCCTTAATGAATTTTGAGTGTGAGGGGAGTAAATGGCATCCTAAATCAATCTAAAGCGGCTTTTCCCTTGCTGACTGCACTAACAACCCTACTCTTCATTAGTTAATACATCCTAGGTTGAAATATTCTGTTTATTCATAATCACTGTTGTCTACAAAAATTTGTCATTTTCTAGTGAAGGTTTTTATTCTTAGAAACAGGGGCTAAGGACTTTATTATCCTAAAGACACAAAACACTTAGTAGGCAAAAATACAAGATCCCATTAAAAACATGTCTAGAGTTTGGACAGAAGTAATACTTATACCATGAAATAAAGTTGAAATGGGGCACAAGTCAGAGATGAAAACACTTTTAAGTTTTTCTACCATAATACAACCTGCCACATAAAGTGTTATTATGTGCATTTTATGTCTGGGAGTACTGACAGGCGGGAGGGTGTGGATATGTTGTAAAAGTGCTGTGTATCTTTTGGCAACAGGAGATGTGTTGTATGCCAAACTGGAGGGCTGCATGAGCTCAGAGGTGTGTCCTACCACAGGCAGTGATGCTGCGGTAGTGCCACTGTCTAGCCAGGTTAATTAGCCCCTGAAATCCAATCTCTATTAGCCTGGCCATCACAGCACAGCCACAACACTGCTCGCTGTTGCTTGACTTGGTTTATCCAGCACTGCCCTGTGTCATCTCAGCAGACACTTGGAGACAAAGTCCCAGTTGCAAAGCACAGAGAAAACATTGCTGCCACTGAGTAAGGTGAGGGGTATAATTAACATACTAAGATGACAGAAAAGGAGGATTGTCATAAGGTACTGAATAAATGCACGTAAAACAAAACAGATTTCCTCAGACTGCTCGGCTGAGGTTCCATCTGAGAGGGAGGCACTGGAGAAGCTTTCACTAGTATTGTTCTCTGGGTATTACTCAGCTGCAAAATTCTCAGTTGGAGAGGCTAAAAACTTGCTTCCCAAGAAAATCACTCAAAAATACAAAAAGAACCTTCCCTTTACATATTGCAATAAAACCCTTAAAGTAAGCGCCTAAAACTAAGTTCAAGCAAAAATAATCAAGATAAATATTTCAATTACTGAGTTGACTGAAGTCGTGGAAGCATTGGGTAGATTTCTACAGCATGTTAAATATCCCTGAAAACTGGGCCGTTTATTAGAAATATGGTGGAATGCTGCAAGCTGCAGTAAAGATGGTTACTTTGTTTTCAGTCCAGGAAAACTATTATATCATGTATCAAATTTTTTATTCATCGAAAGAAGTCATTGCCTTTTGTCCTCTGCACCTGTCTGTGAATGCACCAGCACAGGCAGTTCTGTAGGATATCCTCAATTTTGCTCCGCAATTCCTAGAACAGTCAAAGTACTGAAAATCCGAGTTTCAGTTTTTTGGGAAAGGTTCTCTGTGCTTGGAATTTTTACAAATTTTATGTTATTGTAAGCATTAAACATTTCACTTGGGGTAGGTTTATACCTCAAATCTAAATTCGGACTATGGACACAAAAAGTAGCGTTTAAAAAGACATTTATTTTCAAATGGTCAAGCTGTTATATAAGAAAATAATGCATTAGGGCTCAAATTCTTACACCAGCTGCCTTGGCTCCAGATCAGGCACTGTAAAGTTAACCTCCAGGACCTCCTCCAGAGACTCACTGAAAGATCTGGGATACAGAACAGCTGGAGCCAGGGAAAAGGGGCATGTTGGGGATCGGACAGCATGCCATGCTTTGGGAAGGCTGATATTTTACAGAGAGCTGACTATTGTTCAGAGGAGTGTTTTACCAGTCCTAAAATCTAGGTAGGAATTTGAGTAAAGAAAGGGCATGCCTTTCTTCTTAACTGGTGACATCCGTGTTACAGCTGCTAGAGACAACTGGCAGCTTCACCCTGTGAGTTAAGGCTCAGGCAAGAAGGAAAAACTGTTTTCTAGCAGGCCCCACTTTTAGGCCATTAAACTGCAAGATAACAATGGGTTTGTTGAGGAGCAACAAATTTCCTTAGAACCTCATTTGGTGCCTGTTTTAGCCAAAGGCTGCTGTGTTGTGATATTTTATGTTTAAATGTACTCTACTCTGACAAGCCACCGAAGTCTTTAAAGTCTTCTCATCTTTATTGCAGACAGTACTTTGATCTCAATGCCAGAAAAGGTCAACATAAGAACTTCAGAATTAGACTTGTTTACATCCAACATAAAATACAAATAAATGAATGTGGCAAGGACATCTCAGGCAGATTAAATCAGGCCACATTTTCCTAGTTCCACTCAAAATGTTTTTGTTTTTGCCAACCATTGTGCAAGCAATTTCATCATCAAATCCAATGAAATTCACTTATCGAGGCGTTTTCCCCCTCAAAATGTTTCATCAGTCATCACCCAGAAGGGCTCTGTCATAGGATAATTGCAACTTGGCGTACCAACAAAGAGCATCCCAATGTCCTCAGCTTCCTTATCTGTACAATAGGCAGGGAGGACAGCCATTTTATTAGCTGAGATACTGTTACCCCCATCAGATAAAATAGCATGTTTTGTTGCTTTGATGTTTTCTGTCACCAGAGCAGAGCTGTCGTTTCCAACTGCATGTTTAGAGAATGGCTGTGGTAGCAGCTTATGCTCCCTCACAACACCCCTGCGCACAAACATCTCACAGAGTGAGTCAAGGGATATACTAATTGCACTTTATCAGAAAGGAATGAGAAGACTGAACACAGTTTCTGCCACAGTAATTTCCAGCCAAGACATAATTGTGGAGTCGTCTCGTGTCTAAATACTTTTCCATGAGGAAGAAAAGATCACCAGACAGTGAATTCTGTCTGAAAGCAGCCAGCTGAGAAGCCACCTAAAAATGATTTCAGGCATTCCTGTTCCACTGTCTCCACATACAGTATTATTAATCCACAGAATATTTAGTGAATTAAAATAACATTTGGGGTAACTGCTTACCTTTAACAATTTTCCACAATAACAACAGCACTCAATAATTACAGCACTCAGAAATATGGATCTTGCTTCCACATACTTGGTTAGATCATGCAGACTTTGAAGGCTAACAAAAAATCTGTCATGCAGAGCAATATGCAAACCCATTTAATTTTCTATTTAAATTCTTCCTGAGAGAGTGGACTTTTCTTGAATTTCAAAATAGCCAGCCTGTTAACCAAACTCCAAAGGTGGAAAAGTCTGCTTGTCGACACCAGGCTTATCTCACTGTACTATCACTTGGGCAATAATTATATGAAGTGCTGTAGACATAATTTAATAATTCAACATTTGCCTACTGCTACTGAAGACTTCCCATCTATACTAAGCACAGGGAAGTGTTCTGGACTCTCCAGTAGACTGCATGACAAATACTGCCCACATCTCTTATGCTGGCAGGGCTCTAGCACACCGCTTTGTGATGAGGGATGCTGTTGGAATGATAACAGGAACAGCACAATTAAAAGTCATTAACCCAGCAGGAAATCTCATTGGTGGCTACTCAGCAAGGGGTTGCCCCTGATCACAAAGAGCAAAGTAAACAAGTGTAAACTGTTCTGGCAAATACCTGAATCTCTGCCGAGCTTCATAGTTCTACACATGCCATGTGCCTCTAGAGAGTTGAGGCATTTCCACTGATGCTCAGTCCAACAGCTCTGACACAATGACACCTCTCTCTGCTATGCCTCCACCTCTCTAACCCCCAGCCCCTAAGTAATTCCCAGATGCAAAAGGTGCATTACTTCCTTTACACAGCATTCTCCTTTCCGGATTTTCCACCTCCATACATGCTCCTGAGGCCACCTCAACAATCAGAGGTTGTGGGCTGGCTGCACCCTTGATTATGTGACCTTGAGAGACTTACAGATTTCATTTTCATTTATTGACTTTCTTACAGACTGTGGGTGGAAGCCTTTGGAAGCCTGTGGCATCACTTAGCCTGCCTTTGTCTCAGTTCCTCACCTACAAAATCCTTTCATTTACCTTGTCTGTTTTGATTCAAACAAAAGGAGCTCAAACCCTTAAAGGTCGCATTTGCTTTGATAGCAATATGAACTCATTTGGCACCTTGATCTTGTTTGGGTAAGCTTAAACCACGTAATGAATCCTAAGAAATGAAACAAACTGAAACTTCCTTTCAAACACTTCTCTCCAGAATGTTTTTACTTTGAGCAAGGGATGGTGCAAGATTAAGTTGCACCGTTAGAAAGGTACCTTATTACCCCATTAAAAAGCAGAGCTAAAAAGGAAATTCTGTCATGGATTCGAGTGGCTGGGAGGTTTAACCTTGAATACCCTTTTGATATTGCAGACAAGTTACATGTTGCTCGTGCTTGTCTCTAAGCCCTGTACTGTTGTTTCCCTTGTTGAGCACTGGAGATGATCTGGAGTCACAGAGTCGAGGTCCTCTAGCCCAGTCAACCGATGCCCTCCCTGCAGTAAACTTCTCAAGAAGATTAAACCCTGCTCTAAAGAAAAGTTCCTTCTCCTATGGAAAAAACCTTCTAATGTAGAATTAAGGGTTGAAATCGCAGACAAAAAGAGGGTTATGATAGTCTGTTTTAAACAGAATAGCTTGTTTTCATGTATCACTTGTCACCTCAAGGCTAAAGTGCTCAGTCTTTAGAAATGCCTCCAATATATGAAATGAATACTTTTACAATATTCAGTATGTTTTTTTTAACTTAAAGCTTTAGCTCCTGAAATCACATTAAAAACTCTAATATTTGAAACTTATACAAAACAAACCAAACGCCAAGTATCAGCAGCTCCTGGCAACAGAAATTTTAACTTATTTTAAATAAAAGAAAGTCAAATA
Organism: Falcunculus frontatus; assembly: GCA_013398115.1. Taxonomy (NCBI): domain Eukaryota; kingdom Metazoa; phylum Chordata; class Aves; order Passeriformes; genus Falcunculus; species Falcunculus frontatus. Next base: position 2,537,530 of record VZRV01007601.1, on the reverse strand, counting down.
TTTTCATGGTTCCACTTTCCTGGTTTGCAGGATAATGCATACACGAGGTCTGATTCACAGATACATAACTTGGCAAAAAGGTTCTACAAATCCAGTGGCCCTACCATTTCTCTCATGAAATTCTTTGGTTTTTTAATTTTGCAGACACACCCTGGGCACACCACCTATCAGGTCTCTTGAAAATTCATAAAACATTGAGTTAAATAATGCCTCTTTTTTTTGTTGATGCATTTCTGAACACCTCCTCAAAAGAATGTGACAAATGATAAACTAAGAATAAAGAAGACAGAGACCAGCAAATTATCAAGCATAAGTCAATGGCAGGGAATCACTCATTTCATCCGTACATATTTCTTCAAACAACAGCTTCTGAGACACTTTATACTTGCAGCTCTGACTAACACCTACTGACAGACTTAGCTCATATCTGTCTACCCGCTTCACAGAGAAAATAACTGCATAAGGGTCCCACCTTGCTGTCTGTATTTAAAAACATGGAAGCACTTACCCTTCCTGGCTTTTTTCTTCCTTCTGCTGCTGCTGCTCACTGCCATGCCATCTGCCTATACCCTGAAACAGACTGTCAGTGGAAATCTCAGTGCTGTTTCCACTTCCTTCCCTTTTAATAACTAGTTCAGGAAAGAGGTAGTAGATTGGCATCTGGAGTATTGGGGCCCAGGAAACTACTCAGCTGCAATTGAAATCTTGTCTGTGTCAGGTGTGATGAGTTCTGAGAAAAAAAATCAGAAACTTCCACAAATGAACTGCAACTGCCTGAATCACAACACAGCGATGAAAGGGGCTCTTCAGTGAACAGAGTGCTACTTGGCCACTTATCAAGGATTATTCAATTATCTAATAATGAAACCTTTAGATAATGAAATATTTTTTGAAAGGTGGAGGGAGAAAAACAACAACAAGGACTTTGCTCAAGCAGATGTAAAACTGACACATCTGCCTCCCTCGACACCACCAAATTGGCTCTTTCAATATGTTTCATTTGTTCTCCTGCCAATTGCTGATCTCTCGTCAATTTACTTTCAGACTTGGAAGAAAATTAAATGGTTTGATGACATATTGGTATTTTATCTTTGAAATGCAAAATATATATTTCAATGATCTTAGAAATGTTTCACTTCTTTGAAATCTTTGCAATTGTACAATGTTGGACTTGATCCCCATCTGGAACAAAAGAGTATAACTCCATCTAAGTAAATGAATCTAGGCACTTTATCACAGCTGGTGATCTCGTCCATAGTTTTTTCATAGATTAACACAGAATATATCATATACTTATTTAGAAACATGCAGTGTGAAAGGTGGTGACACCCTCTATGCTTTAGGCATGCTTGAAAATACCTATACTAGATGATTGCCTAAAAATGCTTCCTAATAGCCTTAAATAGTCAAAATGAAATGACAGAACTGTCATCACGTGGGGAAAGAAAAATGATGCCAGCATTAACTGCATCGGGCACCTGCTCTATATAGGTTATTAAAATGATGGAAACAGTATGTTGACTATTCCATATATGCAGGCTAAAACCCCCATCAGATCCAATGTTTCATAATACTAGCTGTAATTTACATGCCTATAATTTATACTATACTATAATTTATACAACATTTCTCAAAATGCTGGCTGGAAAAGACTGGCTACTGACTGGGGTACTCTAATTCCTTTCTCTGTGAAGTGAACTTACTTCTTTAAACACAACTTGAAAAAAGGATTTTGGCACCAAAAGCACTTTCACAAATGCCTGTGTTAGGCTTCTTTATATGCTCAGGATTGTCTTGACCCTGCCAATAATAAGGAGGCCAATCTTTATTTTTTAATGATGCCTCAATTCCACTGGGAACTCTTTGCCAAGGGGTTGGGGTCCTACAAAAACCCAGGGGAGCTATGATCAACACAGCTGCAGTCACTTTTATTCAAACACAGGAAGAAAAGGAGAAAGACATGGAGGTAGTGGCAGTGTCCTGTTCATTGACAGTGTTTTAGCATGAAGGAGTTTAGAGGCAGTCCTAAACAAGCCTGCCCTCCCCTAGTCCTGACAAACACCCTAATCACCCAGCTGCAGGCAGTGCCTGAGCAGAACTTCCCCCCATCCCTCCTATCGAGGCTACTTCAGTTGGCAAGCGCAGTTCAATCACCCTGAGCCCAGGAGTGCATCTCTCCAGCTGGGCAGGTAATGTCTCATGTTCCAGTCTTGATTTCAGGTTCCTGCCCTAGGGATGCCTAATGTATTTTATCCAAGAATTGTTTAAAGTAAAATAATCTGTCATATAAATGAATGAATGGAAAGAGGCTCATTTTAGGAGCCACTGCCACTCCGGCTGACCAATATAGATGAAAGTGCTTACATTTAGGCTTTCTTGACTCAAAATAGTGCCTTCCCTCTCTTTATGCTAAGTTTACCCATCTGTAAAGCAGACACATTACAGTTTACCTAACTCAGAGAAATGAGATAATACAACCTTTGCAAAAGAAAGGCTCCATCACATTGCTTTACTAGACATAAAAAGGTAATATGAATATATGATTTTAAATCAACATTAAGATAGTGTAGACTCTGGGACATTTCTGATATTTCTTTGGCTGGATAATGCAATTAATTTTCTACAGGTTTCTGAAGTGCTTGATATTCCACAGAGCCAGCCTGTGTTACAAGATGTACATAGCTAATCTGCTGAGAAAAGGAATCATAAACAACACTTTATCCTGAATTATTTTATTCATGAGAGCATTTTTCCAGTCAGTGCAAACCTGAGGTATGGATTGGATCTTGGGATCACATAGCCACACCAACACACCCCAAGTTAGTCTGCTTTACACATTCTTTATTTCCAGAGGAAAAAGGTGGTGCAAAATCTTTAAGGCTGCCATATCTGGTTTAAAACATCCTTATATTTTCTTTTCTTTCTTCTTTTTGTTTTTGCATATTTTCATAAGGAAAAAAAAATCTCATTACACTATTACCCATACTTTCCTAAGTGAGTATTCTGAGCAGGGTATTAATGACATTAGCAGTTAGTTTCCAGGGTGGAAATAACAGCATTTGCCTCTGATTGTCCCAGCACAGGAAGTATGACTTTTGGGAGCTCTCAGAACAGGCACCCAGCACTGCCAGAAACAGGAATCTCTTGAGCAAGATTATATTGCTTCTTTTTTTTTTTTCCAGGAGCTGGACTGAAATTTTTGTAATATGCACAAAGTGCCCATACATTCACTACAAATCAGCAATTGCATATTTTCGGTAGCATTGTTTTCACAGGATAATCCTTGGTGATGTACAAAATGAAACCTGTTATCTCTTTGATGAATGCGTTTTAAAGTCCAAGGATGAACATGGGTAAGTGACACAAAGACAAGGGTGAAGATTTGCAAGCAGTGACAAGAGATGACAGGAAGGAAAACTAGTGTCTTTCGAAGTGGCTTATTAGAAGTCATCTCCCCCAAAAATCTAACTCTTCTTATCCACACTTGTGCAGTACATATAAATTATTACAAAAGCTTCATTAGATGCTATCCTTATAAATTATTTAAGAGAGGTAGAGCCCAAGGTCTTGCAGATATTAGCCAGAAGATCCTGCTAGATTGGATGCTGAGAGCTGTCTCCCATGACAGTCCTGGATACTAAGCCACTGTTAAATGTCTGTCTTGATGGAGATTTATTTTGTATGTGCTTGAAACTGAACCATGTCACATATTTGGCAGGAATTGTAATCCCTTCAGAAAGAGGATTTGATCCTCAGTGTGATCTTGCCATTCTCAGGCAGGAATAGCTCTTGGTAAAACCAGTGCAAGTTCTGTCCCTGTATTTCTGTTTTGAGTGAGGGACAAGCCCCAAAAGCTCCTGTCCTCACCAGTCCACATGGCCCCGACGGCATGAGATATCCTACAGATACAAACTGCACAGTGCACACACAAGATGCCTCCATCCGAATTCATGCAGAGAATTCCTGGATATTTTTCAATTGTTTCCCAAATCCACAAGCGGCATATGATGCAAACAGCAGCAGAAGAATTACTATGAAACAGCAAGGCATGGCTCCTGGTTTGAACAGAACCAAACAAAATCACTGACTTAATGATGGCTTAGAGATCCTACTTTAGAGCTGACAGGTCCAGAATTCCCCTATCAAGTTGATTCTCAGTTTTGAGACTCTCTTTGTCTTGCCCTGCTCCTTTCTTCTGTTCAGACCATCATGGCAGCCCTCCCCCCTGCTATCAGCCATATCATGCCTTTCTGTCCTTTCCTTCTGACTGCATCTCCTGAATTGTAGCTAGTCCCATCTCTCTGCCATTCCTCGTTTTCTGGTGGCACTCCTCATGAGAGATTCCCATTGCTGAAGTATATGAGCTGGGATTTACTACCCCCTTTGTCTGAAAACCTGAGCTGTGAATCTCAACAATGGCTGAAAGTACAATATTTCTGGGATGTAGCATAGTATTTGATACAGTGGCTCACAAAATGTTCTTCGAAAAATACCTTATAATGTCCTGGATAAGAGTGCTGTCATGGGGATTGCAAACCAGCTGCAGGAATATAAACAAAAGATAGTGGGTCATGACAAACAGCACTGCACTCAGCTGTGAAGGGGTATCCAGTTGGGTTTCCACAGGAGCTGGTGTCAAGCCCAGTTTAATTTCACACATTTCTTAATGCTCTGGAAAAAGAGATGAACATTCTGAGAATTAAATTCATGGATGATACTAAATTACTAGATGCTTTTTGTATCAATCAGGACAGAGTTATTCTATAAAGGGAAAGCAGAGAGGATGGGAATAGGAAGAGTCTGTGACCAGACTCACCTATACAAATATATGAGGAAGGGTTTTATGTCCCAGCTGATAATAATGGGAGGCCACTGACAGTCCAGCCAAAAGCAGCTTAAATCTGGTCTGTCAAAGGCTGGAGAAGAGAAATAACAACAAAATCAGCTAGGAGGTAATCATTAATTATAACATTTCTCCCAAAGATCTCAGATATTAATTCTCATTTTTTAGTCTCAATAAATTTCAATGTTTGTGGTTTTCTAAGATTATGGTGGTTTCATGCTACAGAGTAGCAGGTAGCAATGCAATGCAAAGCCATGTGTCTTCATATCAATACATAATGTCTCTTTTCTGAGGAGAAACCAGTGGTAAAAATCTCACCATTTTCTTTTTATGACTTCTTTGCATATACTATCAACATGACGAGAACAGAAGTAGTAAAAATTGACACAGAGGTAATAAGCTCTTTTAGGAATTTCACTCTTCACAAGCAAAACAATCCACCCAAATGGAATCTGCCTAGAGGTGTAAAAGGAAAACTAAACACTGCATGTGCCAAATAGGTCCTACGTTGCAGAATCATAGAATCATCAGAGGGTGGTTTGGGTTTGAAGGGGCCATAAAGATCTAGTTCTAACCCCTCAGCTATGAGCAGGGATTCCTTTCACTAGACCAGGCTACTCATGAAAAATAAGATTTTTCCCAAGCACTGTGATCTGTGTGCTATGGAAACATCCATGAAAATATGCCACTGTCCTTATCTATTTTAGTGACAATATGTGCAGAGTGCTTAACCACACCACACCATTCCATAACAGATTGTGTCTTGCTCAGCACATGCAGCTGGAGGAAGAAGGAGGAAGTGGGAACATTCAGAGGGATGGTTTTTGTTTTCCCAAGTTACGGGTGATGGAAACCTGCTGTCCTGGAATGGCTGAACACCTGCCTGCTCATGGCAGTGGTGAATGAAAGCCCTGTTTTGCTTTTCTTGTGTGCACGGCTTTTGCTGTACTTATAAAACTGTCTTTTTTTTCAACCCACAAGTTTTCCCACTTTTACTTTTCTGATTCTTTCCCCTCCCCCCCTGGGGAAGGCAAAGCAGCCTCTGTGTGAGGCTGAGTTGCTGCCTGGAGTTAAACCGTGACACACAGAAAACCTTAACGTGTCAGCTAAAACAAAGGTATCCATGAAAGATTATATTATTCCCTACTTCCCTTCCTGACCGGTAAAGACTGCTGTGGTAAACTAGAGCAAAATCAACCTAAGAAAGCGTGTGTAACACACATGAATGTCTCTTCAGGTTGCATTAAGTCATGACAGAGGACGACTTCAGCAGAGGAGAGAAAACCATGCCTGGCTCCAAGTACAAATCCTGAATGTTTGAGAATCTAAGAGATCATTTTAATCCACCTTTTGAAACAGCTATCACTGCTAGTGGTTACTATTTTTTTCATGTAAGTATTGCCATAGAGACTACTTAGGGAGCAAGGTTAAAAATTTCCAGGAGTTTAGTTGTAGTACTATCCAAGTAAATATAAATTTTGGTTTTGTACTATGCATGCCGTAAAACATAAAATGCATGGATGCTTTATTTTTTAATGGAATGTTACCTCCAAAAATTCTTAGGACTGTCGAGGCAAAAATCCCTGGGCCTGAATCTCGTTTGATGAAAGCTTGTTTAGTTACTTTGAATTTAGAGAATGCCTTTCAAATATGATAAAAAGAGTTTTTAATGAGTTCTATTATATTATAATTTTCTCTCTTGTCTCAAGAATTTAACACATTCAAATATTCAGTGGAATATTTGCAGAGACTCTTCCTCGCTCCAAAGTTTCTACAGAAGTTAAGCCCAAATTTGCCTAGAAAAGTTTTGTTGAGCTGGTTTCTGGCAGCAATCCAGCAACATCTTTATATCTGCACAGCATTGTGATTATCTCACAAATTCACAATACTTTAATTCTGAACCCTACTATTTTCCATAGAGGCAATATCTTCAGCGCTAGTCTGAATGCTCTGAATGTTAAGTGTCTGGCTCTGGCTGGATTCCCTACATTTTTTGTCCATGAACACGTAGCACATGGCTCTTGATTACTACTTTTAAATTGATCTGTGTCTGCTATGAAAATATATTGCTTCATAAAAGTCTTTCAGGGTATCAGCTTCCAAATTAATGATTTTTCTCTCAAGCTCTGACTTTGAGAGCTTACAGTACAGAATCGCTCAGTCCAGCTACTTGAATCAAATTGAAATCCATCCATCTGCAATTCAGATCCAAATTCTTTCAGTGCTCTTGGCTCATCTCTAGGTAAAGAGCAGCTGTTGTCCTGTTAAAGTGACTGTAAATAATTCTAACTTCAAGCTTCAACAGTGAAGTTCACCCCGCTTCACCGGGGACCACTTATCCCCAGGGTGTTCCTGGGTTTGGTCTTCAGCTGGTGGAGGCTGCACACTGGTGCTGCAGTGGTGCTGCTTTCACTCAGAGTGGGTCTGGCCCGGGCAGAGACAGTGCCAGGGGGTGTGGCAGCCCTGCAGGGCAGTGTGCCCTCCTGGGGACACAGGCATGTGGGGACACGACTGCTGAGCCAGAAACCCTGACATGTGCTAATTGCACAGGGTGCTCACACCCGTACAACGCAGGTGAGAGGGGGAAAAGGGTTTCTTTCTCTTGTTGTTTTCTCCTTTTTCGTGCCCAATAAGCCTGTCACCATGCTTTTTAGGGGTTACGTGTGTCCTGCACACAAATGGTACCACACCAGAAAAAGGCTTGTTTACAGCAGAGATTCAGTAAAGTGTTTAAAGGAAGAATTTTCCAGTAAAAAGAGATGGGCCCTAACCAAGAAGGAAGGTACTTGTTAAAGCAACTCTATCAGAATGGCAGATGAATCACAATGTGATATAGCACTATTTGAAAGGATGTTTTGAATGGAGCTGTCAGCAAGTGTTTTAATAGCAAGTCTTCAATTTCTGCTTTATGGGGTTTTTAACCACCAAGAAGAAAACATAAGTAACAAGGAGGGACTTAGGAATTGTTTAGTGTTTGGCTGTTCAAAGAAAGAAAAGAGCCCTCCACATGCATCGCAGCTAATGAAAATTGCCATTATGGGGTTTTTATTCCATTTGTGAATGCTAAACACTGTAATAATGCAAAGTCCTTATGATTTGCTAAATCTTCTCAATAAGGAGGATATTATCTACTTATTTAATGACCCAATCTCTAATGGCAAGGAGCTGCTACCACCAGCAGCTCCAGCTCATTCACATAGTTCCTCTCCCTAATTAAAAGGTCTTTACAGTTAAAAATAAAGAAATAAATCAATCAAAAGCCCAAGCTGCCATCAGATGATAGGAAAATAAAAGGCACTTCAGGGACAGATTTTCAATTGCTTGGCATCCACAACTGGGAGTATTCTTTTGAAACAACTCAGTCCTCCTTTAGGCACCTCAGATAGAGCCAGACAGTTCAAAAACGCTCAACATATATTTCTTTGGAAAATCCATCCCTAACTGTGGCTTTGTGTCCTACTGCCATTGTGGCTAGCAAGACTCAAACGCAAGTCACCTACCTCCCTGTTGGAGGAATGTCATCAGTATCACCCCTTCTGCAGGAAACTTCAATAAAATACCTGACCGTACTCATCTGTGCTCTTGCCACTGCTTGCTGCTACAGAAACAGAAGCTGCAGGTCTCTTTTTACCACACTGCCAGTGAAAGCAGCAATAGCCCTGCTCTTGGATTTCTCGTGCAGCACTCAAAGCCAGATGTCCATGTTGCAGCACAGACTCTTTACTAGCTTGAATATCAAACTCAAAATGGAATGTCGCTGTCTGCATGGCATTCCTTGAGGGTAATGTGCCATTGCCAGGTTAAAAGTTTTCTGAACAGTCATCAGTCTAAGGCCAAAGCTTGAGTTTCAAGAGCAGTTTACAGCTAATAAAGCTGCAGTATCTTTCTCTGAGAACAGAGAATAAAGCCCAGAGGTTTTTTAGCACATCCCTCTACTCAAACAAGAAGCATTTGGTGGTATTAGCATACTACCTGTTTATTCAAGAGGAAATACAAAAAGTTCAGTTAACGGTTCTTTTTTTCTGCAATCTACAGCTGTGTAAATATTATCCCAGTCTCTCCTTGACATCCACCTAAACCTCGGACCTCATGTGCAAAATGATACCAATGCAGCTCAACACTTGTGTTACCCACTGCTGTGTCCTGACACACCTAGGACTGAATATTTGACTTCTGTGAGACGGTGGTGCCATATGATACACCCCTGAAGTGACCTCATTTTCTAAAGACAGCGTTACTGAGAGTTTCCTAGGTTTTAACCATGGAGCTGAGTATGATGAAAGAGTTGTGGAATCATCATATCAAGATTTGCATGACAACACTGAAAAATAAGCCAAATTGTAGTTCTGCATCATTTACAACTGCCACCCAGCACAGTTTCTATTTTGATCTGCTCAGATGAAAAGCTATGTTAAGTTTTAGAAACTTCTCCTTGTGTCTGCTTTCAAGTCACTTTTGAAGGCTATTTGCCTTTCCGATTTTCTCTGTGGTAGCTAAGGAGACAAAAGTCTTTCTGTATGCATCCGATATCCCTCACACAATGGGAGAGAAATATTGATATTTTTATATTGCACAGTGGGTCATATTTATGAATTGATGCATGCTTCATCATAGCTTTAAATAATGGAACACTTTGGATAGGAACAAAGGGCCTGAAACTGTTCGTCTGAGTACCTCCAGCTTCCTCTCCCTTCTGAACTCCTGAGGCTGATTTTGGTAAGGTAGAGCTTCCTCAGGATCAATACTACCCATGAAAATGATTTATTCAAGAGAAAAAGTAAGGCAAAGCCTTCATTGTAATACAATTTTCCACCTACTCCTTTCCCATCACCACAAGGAACAAATGCAGGACTCAGAGCTCCTGTTTAGGTCTGCAGAGCTTAGGTGAACTTCTCTTTCAGTCCATGCCAACATCTCTGGTGTTTCTTTTGGGCCTCTGGTATTACAGGGATCAGTGATGAGGACTGACATGTGATGCAGAGATTATTGCTGCAATATCTCCCTTCCCCCCATGACACTCCTAATGCAAACTGTGGGCCAAGGCTGTGTTACCCTCAGCCCTTTTGAGCTTTGGGGGTACTCAAACCCCACTATAACATTAGGAGGGCAGTGAAGATCACTGTACTCTGTCCCAGCTGGGGACTGAACATGATAAGACAGGACAATGGTTGTGGGAACGGACCCACAGCTCGTCTGCACAGACAGGGCAGGAGAGAAACAGTGGTCTCCTAGTGTAGGATGAGTTCACCGTTTCTCTTAGTCTTCCACTGGTAAAATTCTGGGAATGAAAACTGCAATACCTCGGAATAATTTCACATTTTTTAAAATTGAGATTCAGACACTTTGCCACAAATAAAAAGTAAATATATAAACATGCTAGTCACCATCCAAGCTTATGTTCTCCCTCACTGTAACTTATGTAGATTGCTGCCTATGTGCATAGCTTTCATTACAAATAAAACATAAAAGCCAGCGCATATCCTGAAGAACTATTTTTCTGTATTGCAACACCATTACACGAAGCCTAGTAACATAAACAAAAATTAGACTTGGCTGTTCTGAACAAATAACCATTTGTTGTCAAGGCTTTTCAGGAGCTTTCATTTTCCTTTTTGAAAAACAAGATCCTGCGCCAACCTAACAAATGTGTAACATTAAGTAATAAGCAAAATAAAGGGACACCCTGCCACACTAGTTTATAGTTTACAGACAACCTCAGCATGTCACAGTTGTACATGTCCAAGCTAAGACAGAAACCCAATTAAGTTAAGCTGGCATGTTAAAACCTCACCAGTGGAGTCCCTTGGGCCACAGCTGCTGTTCCTTAATGCTACAACTGGCCTTTTGAGCAGGAGGATACACAGGAGGAACAGTCCAGGGGCAGAGCGGTCCCTGCCACTGGAACAGCAAGCAGCAGAGCACAGCCAGAGAACCTTTTCCCTGTTTCCTGTCCGGGCACAGAGGCAATGAGCATAGGACAGAGCTGTCTCAGCCCTAAAGGAGCAGTCAGGTTTGTGGTGGGCAGGTGGAAGGAGAACCCCCTGCTCCTTGGTGTGTCTGCTCTGGCTGTGGGACCGCAGCTGCCGAGTCTCGGGCCTCTGGTGCTCCCTGAAGGTTAATTCCACCAGAATTCTCCATTTTAAAGTAATCGTGAATCTCCTAAACCCAGCCAGAAGTAATCACACAACAAGCTATCCCTTAGACAATGAGCAGAGATTATTCAGCTTCCTTGTACCCTAGTGAAACAGCAGCTTCCTTCCTGCCCGTGATTGGGGCTGTGATTAACCGTGCAGTTCAAGGTGAAAGAAGAATGCAGTTCCAGGCATATATGGCTTCCTTTAACCTCAGCAAAACACAGTGCCAGATATTTCAATTAGTGTGTACCAAGGTCACAAAATCAATTTCTTATCGCCGAAGAACACACATACTGTAAATTTCATTTTCAAGCCATAATCTCTAAATTAAATCTGTGTACCTAAAAAATATACAGTGCAAAACTGCAGTCCTTCAGCCCCCTCCTTCTCTTGCAGCCCAGCAGCATTTTCACAAACATCACCTGGCTTTGTGCTCTATATTTAGAGCACAATGTTTGGTTAGATTCTAATCTTCTTGGAGAACGTCATTATCTCTTTCTTTGGCAAATAGAGGCCCAAAGTGTCAATTACCTTAAACTCTTTTATACACACAGGGCTGAGCTGGGTTTGATATTCTGTCTGCCAACAGCTCAGTCGGCAATTTTTCACAGTCATACACAGAAAAATTGTGCACCAGCATATCATCCTAGATAAATTACACATTTCAAATGTGGTTACATACAACTTCTCTGCTCCTGGACAGTATATTCTGGCAGAAGAAAATAAAAACCAACAATTTTAAAAAAGGCAAAAAAAAAAAAAATCCCAAAGGAAACACTTCTCTGCAATTGAATTCTATGAGTTCAATATAGAGTTAGAGAGAAAAAAGTAAAATGAGTATAGGAGATTAGTGGGATATTATACGTAAATCAGCATAGCTGTGCAGAAATGTCATCATCTTTTATGTGTGTAATTCCTGATGATACGTCCCTTGTTCCATGGGTGACACTGACTTCATAGCCCCAAAGGCAGCTTGGAGAATGATGGCTGCAGCAGCCTCTGCCATGAGCAAGCCTAGGTTGAGAAGGCTCAAGGAAGTGAAATGTTTGGAGGCAATTTCTTTACAATAAATCCTGGTCTTTCCTTAACAAAAGCTAATTTTGACTATACAACCACAGAATGAGTAAAACTGACAATTCTGAGATTGCCTTACATTTTTACATAGAAAAGTCTGCTTTTTATTCATATGCCTACTTATACAGAGGTCCTTGTGTACATGGTTGTGTGTATTTAGTATACATGTATGAATATGCATGTTCAGGAAATGCTTCTCACTCTTTTACTTCAAACCAGCAAGTGCGAAGAACATATTGTTACTGTTGGACCTCCTGGGACTACTTCAGATGTTAGAGACACAGGAAGGGAATCATATCTCTGGTAAACACAAAGTAAGCAAACTCTGAAATAATAAGTTTAAAGCTCCTTAAATGAATTTTCCCACATCCTCTAAACATGTAACATATTGATTCCTAGTACCATAAAGGAGGATGAAAGGAGAATTTTCTCAACAAAGGAAATTAGCATTATTTGGCAAGGGTTAAAACACATTCTGAATTAAACAACTAAGAAACCATCCAAGTGCAGATGATCAGCCTAAAAGTTTGGGTAAATTTTTGAGAGAGACAAATAACTCTTTTCTACCACATCATCTACACACATTTTAAAAACTCTTTTTAGATGCTAACAGGACTAATTTAAAAGAGAGTCTGGATATGATTAAAGATATAGCAAGAGGAAGTTTTGTTTCTTTCTGGTCCTTTCAAAAATGCATTACTGTATTTTAGTCATGCTCAAAGTACCATTTCAAGAAAATGTAAACAAAAGACATGAAAAAAAATAGAGGGGTCTTTTTTTCTTTTTCTTTTTTTTTTGGCTCCAATCTGTGAATGTAATGAATCTATATAAAAAGTCCCTAAAATGGACTTTGTCCACAGCTTCTTAAAGGTCAGTCTTACAAATGGTTATTGTGGACTGTGTCTTTGGCCCAGGTGAACTGTGTTTTCCGGCAGTAGGAAGAAGAGTTAACCCTCTGAAGATCCTCTCTCTCATTTGAGGGGGAAACTGGAGGGATTTCTTCATATGAGAGAGAAAAATGGGTTTGAAACTTTGGATGCATAAAAGACTTTGAGTCAGAATGTTATGGACTCAGCCATTTACAGAGGTAAGACAATTGGAGTGAGACAGCCTTCACCGTGCCTTACTCGTAAGGGTTGTTTTGTTACTCCAGACATCCTGCACTGCTTTCTTCTTCACTGACTCATGTTCTCATGCATCACCAGGCACTGTTGTAACACACGCTCCCCTTTCAAAGCCCTGACCTACTCTTAAAAAATTAAACTAAAATATCATTTAAATGGTAGCTATAAAAAGTAAATTCCAGGCTACAGAATCTGTTTTGACTAATACTGTTAGCCAAGGGTATGGTTATTTTCAGGAACATAAACATAATTCCATCCTTTGTGGCTGGAAGGCAACCACACAACAGCTGGTTAGTCCTCAGCAGCCTACAGATATCACAGCCATCAAGCCCTTCCCAAATTCACAGAAAAGTGTGACATCTTGCACATGAAAAGGCAAAAGCCATACGGAAAGCCGTAGGTCCCCAAATGGCCAGAAACGTGCTATATTAACATTAACACCAGCACTTTCCTAGGCAAGGGGACTGTTATGCACCAGAAAATCAAATTCTCCCAGTTAATTTGTCCAGACTTTTCAATTCCATGATCTGCCTACAGGTTTAATCCGGAATGTGAAATCGAGATACCTCAGCTGGGTAACATCTCGCAGCTCAGCAGTCAATCTCTGCCCTTCAAGAATAGTGAAAAAACATTCATCTACGTTATTACCAAAGGAGACATCAAGGAAGAAAACTTTCTGTCCCCTGGAGAGGAACCCTGAAGCCCTGGGCTTAGTTAAATATAATACCTAAATATGCAACAAACAGGATGGTGCTTCCTAACAAATCTTGGGATCACCAAAATGCCCGACCCCTAAACCTGCAGTAGGAATTGTGAATTCAAAGGTGACTCCTGCTCTTTCACACAGCCCACACTGTTTTTACCGTGCTCCACCCTGAAACCATGTAAAAGCCCAGCAGAATATAGAGGCAAAGCAGCAGAGATGAGGAGAGGCAGAAGGGGAAAGGGAAAAGGGTAAGGAGCATGTCAGAAGGGCTGGGAATTAGTGGTCTTCTTTGGCCCCCTGTATAGCACGTCCCAAGTTTTCCGAGCCGTCACACACTGAGTTGAGCCCTATTATTAGCACTTGGCTAAGGCATATCTTTCTCCTCCCGTGCTATGTTAGAGCAGCTGCAATTTGCCTTTTTATAGCTTGTGGTAACTGATAGCGGTGAAATGAATTTAGGAAGTGTGTGGATTGGATCTTCCATATCAGTGATTTCAGACTATTTGGTAAGCACAGAAGTGACATGCAGTGATGTATGCCTGCTGGTAACCAAAAAAAAAGAAAAAAGAAAGAAAAAAAAAGAAAAAAAAAAGAAAAAAAAAGAAGAAAAAAAAAATCTCCTTTGGTGAACCAGCATTTGAATTAGATAATTTTCTATTGAAGAGCACTTCTGGATAGAATAAAATGATTGTACAGAGTGGCTTTACTGGGTCATTTTAATCTGAAAGCAAAAATTCCCTCAAATCTATACACAAATTAGGTGCTGCAAGATGGTAACAGTGACACCATTGAATCCAAACAAATTCAGTGGCTGCAATAAAAGTCAATAGTGGGACTCAGCAACATCATGTTAGAACAAGGAACTGAAGTCTCACAGGAAAATTCCTTTTTACAGCTAGCAAAAGCCAGAGAGTTGGCCATTTGACCCTCCACAAAACAAGAAAATATGTTTGTGTTCAGATATTGAGTACGCTTTCAATTTGATTCAGCTGGATTTATACAAATTGCCCTGTGTTCTAACAGGGATTTTGTATTTTGATACAAAGTACCACTTTGCACTGATGTATTTTTTACCTCTGTAAAATGATAAATCCTCCTACACTGCACTTCAGAAACAGAGTTACTGCCTTACTCCAACAGAAAGTTTCCCTGACAGACTAAGTCCCTGCTCAATATTTCTGGAAGAGCTGTAACTATTTTACAAGTAAGACTGATTAATCTTGCAGTATAATTTGCAAGTGACATTTACAAGGGAATATTGTGTAGGGATATCTGGGAGGGATATTGTGTTCAGGCTTTTCCTGCTTGCCTGCCTACCCTCCTGGAACAAACAGCACTGCTTCATTTTCCTTCCGTATTTTACAAAGTTAAAGTAAACACTGTGATCACACTGTTTACTTTAATTTCCTGCAGTGTGCCAGCAAAGCAGCAAATTGGCAGTCAGCAATCAAGAAGCAGCCAGCATTGAAACAGCAGAGCTGCTTAGGAAAGCATCGCTGATGCCAACTCATTTTCCCCTTTGTTTTAAAAATAAAATATTGGCTTCTATGAAGTTTTACTTCTACCCCTATCTTTTCTAAAGGATCTGAATTTTTTTTTGTTTCTTTTAATTTTCTTTTGGAAGAAAGCTGGAATTATGAACAACACCTAATTTATATGTCCAACTCTTTTTATATAAAGAAATGTATTTACAACTGTGGCAAATATATTCTATTTATCTGTAAAAACTCTGTGGCATTTTTGCATGAGAGGAAGTTAACTTGTCTATAAATCACTTGTTTCTGGGTATATCTTTATTTTTTATGCCAAGAGCTTTAGCCCATGTTACTTCAATTAGGTGTATGATATTGTGAAGCTAAAGCCTTGTGCATTACATGCAGAATACACATCTGCCCAAGAACAGTTGTAAAAAGCAAATAGATGTACTATCAGAGGTCATTCTCTCTCATCCAATACTACATAGAGCAAGGAATATAAACACAAAAGAAAAAGTAAGAAGACTGGGATAGTATTTTGTAACTCAGAGGTGTAAAACTTGACAAGGTGACTCATTTATGGCTTTCTGGAAGATACTGTACAGAGGGAATTTATTGCTATGTAGGTTATAATTCCAATATATAAAAGAGGCCAGATACCACAATCAGTTATTCTCCTGTGTTCATTCCTGCACATATTCTTGCTGAAGACAATGAGATTATGAAGAGGATCAGCTTTTTGTTAGAGTGGCCAAAGTATGCCTTCAGAAAGTCCAAAACATGACCTAATTTAAAGTGGTTGAAATCTCATGGGAAAGATTGTAAAAGGATAATTATTTTAAAAGCCATGACTTTGACACCAGGAAATTAAATTCATATCTATGTGTCTTTATCTATACACAGCAAATCCAATAATCTTGAGCTCTCTGCAGTCACTTAGCCAGCTGGCAAAGGGAGCAAAGTCAAAACTAACAAACCCCATTCCTAAGGTATGTTGACATCAGTGATTCATGATTCATCAATAATGGTGCTAGGAAATAAATGTGAGAGGGCATTATTGCCTTTTGCAGCTCAGAAAACTCAAGGGAAAATGTCTAAGCGTGTCACATTGAAAAGATAGGGCTAGCAAAGAAATAACTTTTGCAAGTATTTAAGACATGTTACAGGCAAGTGGAAGTAGAGAAACAAATGTAAACCTTTAAAAAACTGTAAGAATGTAGCTATAAATAAAAATGAAGAGTTTCTCAGCTATGAAAGCTTAAGAGGACTAACCTGAAAACGAACATTTTCTGTTCAACACGTTTCTAAGGAGAAAGAATTTGAATTGCATGTTTCAGAATAAATTCTCAAAACAATGGCTGCTCTGGTTTAATTGTCTACCAGGATAAGCACAATGGAGAAGTTGGATCTATGTTATGCAAAATTACTAATGTTGTTGACAGTAATTATGACTCTCACAACCTAGCTAAATAACTAAAAGGGCAAATATGTAAATACAATGTACTATACAGGCTCTTTAGAAAATGCCTGTATTAGAACATAATTGATGATCTCCTTTGAAGGTGACTGCACTATCATTGTAAAAACCCAAGATTATTAACTGAATAAAAATGGGTAGCTATCTCTAGAACAGCAGATACACCTGCTGCTTTCGCCACACAGAACAGCAAGATCTCATACATCATTAAACAACTGAGGCTTTGCTTTACGTTTTCACAGCTTTAAACTATTTATGATAGGGTGTAGCCTATATTTCTAATCCTTTATAGAACCTACCCAATTAAAATTCTGGTTACTTTTTTATGCTATTAGAGGACTACTGCACAATATTAATAATGCACCGTGTAACATGCTGCCCTAGAGAAACATTGTCTCTCTTTCAGGGCCAGCAGCCACACAGTTCTGATATAAACTTTGCTGCTTTGCTGGAGGGTAAGTGACTTTGGTGGCTGTTGAGGTATTTTACCACAGAAAATGTTAGTCTCCTGACACGAGGCTTGCTTCAAACCATTGCCACTTAACTGCAAAAAACCACAAGTACATCTAGTATCTTGTTTCCCTGGACTGACACTGGAAATTTTATTTCAAAGACTGAGTTTTCGAACACTGAATATAATTCTTAATAAACAATTAATGGATTAACAAGATTTCTGAGTGCATATTTCACTGCACTGAATTTTCTTTAAGTGCTCAATAAATGTATTTTATGAAATTTGAATGTAGATTTCCCTAAGAAAATACAGGTAAAAGAGAAAATAAGAAAAAGGTAGTGTATGAGAAAAAAAGAGCATGGAAGGTAAGATAAATCCGTCCTCACAAATTTGGATTTAAAAGCATTATAATGGGTACAGATCTAATGGATGGATTTAAGAACATCACTCATGGCAGTGAGAACAACAGGTATCTTTACCGCAAATTTAATTGATGCTTCATAATCACAGACTTTCTAGCGCAGTACAGACAATGTAGTGGGTACCAGATGATGCTAGGTAAGTAAATGCTAGTTTGATTTATTCCAGGCAGTATTGCTAAAATTGACTTGGTTTTCTTCTTTCTCTGCATTATTCACAGATGTAGGCCCTTGACTCTGCAAACATGATGTGCACTTATCATTCAAATCAGCTGACTTTTTCATGGTACTAAAATTGAACTAGTGCAAGAGCAAAAACAGTGTTGTGAAGGCCATTTCTTACTTTCTTTTGAACAGCTTGACAGACAAATAATGATTAACCTATCAGAGCAAGGTCAACATTAAATTCAAGAAATATGTTTAGAAACTACATGAAACTTGATGCAAAGAAGAGACTGACAGAACAGTGTTAGTTCAGACTTTAGAAGGGAAGGCAAAGGGCAAATAATGCTGCCTACACTACCTAATGGGAGGTCATGAGGGCTTATGGAGGACATGAAGCTAAACTATTATTAGAAATGTGGTAAGTGCACATAGGAAGGAAAAGTTACAAGCTGCAACCAGAAAAACCTCAACAAGACATCAGAAAAAATGTTTTCACAGTTATGGTGGTCAGACACTGAAACAACAGCCCAGAGATGTGCAGTTTCCATCCTTGGAGATACTCAAAACTCAGCTGGCCAAAGCTCTAAGCTACCTGCTCTAAGTAGAACCTGCTCTGAGAGGGAAGCTGGACGAGATGACCTCCAGAAGTCTCTTCTAAACTAAATTATTCTATGATTTTTTTATTTCTTATTTTTTATTATTTTAGCCATCTATATTTCTGTTTAAACATTACCACCTTACAAAAGAGCAGACACCTTTCTTAGAAAAATGGCTTTTTCATTTCTCAATTTTCATGAACATACTTCCAAGCACAGCACAGCAAATGAGCTATAAAAATCCAAAATACCTGTGGGCTGCTTTCCTGCACTCATACCAAACCAAAATGTTACTGCTAAGCAGTAACTGCTAAATTTCCCTAGACACTTGAAACATAAAAACTGATCTGGTAGATGGTTAATACTCATAACTACTTCTCAGGCTATGGAAAACTGACAAGATTCATATGAATTTCAGCCTGTCTGCAGCTGGACCTAACTATACCTTACAGTGAAAATAAGTATTAGAGCTATTCATAGTGGAAGAAAATTCAAAAATGAAGGCAGGAAGAACATCCTTTTCTTTGGATGAAAGATAGAGCCATCCAAAAGCAGATCCCTTAATAGGATTTCTGGCATATTTCTCTTGCAAGAAGCAGTAGTAGAAAAATCAACACTGGCATGTCTCTGTGGCATACACACCTTCTTGATTTTCTAGAGCAGCCCAGGAGCTGTTATTTGATGGTGATCAACTGCTGGGAAGAGTGCTGCTTGTGTGGGGCAGGGAGCTGAGGGCTGTACAGTAGCCACCACACCAGCCCTAAGCTTCAGAAATCCTGGGTCATACGGGAAATTGCTGAAGGCAGATCAGCAAAGATGCATTAGCAACTCTCATGGAAAAGAAAAGCTGGAAAACAGGTCATACTCAACTGAGATGCATGGCATGCTGTATCAAGACACCAGGCTGAGAGTAATTCAGACAGTTTCTCAGAAAATAGTAACATTTTTGGCTTTGACACCATGTTAGTGTATGACACTGTTGTGACACGGAGTTTAATCCTTGAGCTAGTGGGCTCTTGAGTAAGTTTTCCAAGCAAGCATATAACAAAAAACCATATAGGTAAAATCTCTTTACCTTTACAGACTGTTATGCCATTTCCTGTGTATCCTTGGGAGCAATAGCAGCCTGTTGTCCCACCCTGAACTTCACACCTGGCGTCTTTGTGGCATGTCATGTTGCAGCTTGGAGAAGTGCAGCCATAGTCCAGCAGACTGGAAATCAGAACTGGAACCAAGGAAAATCAGACTTGTTTCATTATCTAAAAACTTTATTCTGAGCTCTGGCCCAAATGTTTTCACAAAATGGGTGTATTCCAGTAAACTTAGCATCACAGACTCAGCTATACGGCACGATAGGGCAAGGGCCACCAGCTACAGGGGCTTCTATGGTAAAACAGCAGACATGGTAGATAAAGAACTCTAGTGTGTTCTCAACCAGTATAAAATTGATAAACAGCATAGAAGTTACTCAGTGATCTGGGGGAAACATTTTGATGGCTTTCAAAGCTCTCTAGTAGTTTCCAGTAAAGCACAGACATTTATTTACACTCTGAATTATGTATTGAGCGTAATCCAAACTGCCCTAGACGTTTGAGGGAAAAATACCAAAGAGGGTTCCCCTGAACAGACTTTTTATTTTAGTAAGCACTCCCATACTTCTGTAGCTAACACATAGGCATGGTCTGTTAGATTAAGATGAAATATCACATATTTACAGCATTATGACAGCATGGTTTAAAGTTATTTATGGTGTGGCAAATTATTTAATCTCTTTAAATACCATAACTACTTTCCCATCATTTGTAAGTATATAGTTTTCAACACAAAGAAAAAAAGGAATCTCTTTTTTTGAGAAAGCTTATAGATCACTGTACTATCACACACACCCTATAATAGGTTAGATATGAGGCATTTAACTCAGAAGGGAAAGTAAGTTTTTTATTTTGTGGTTTATAAATTGTTAGTAGGACATAGTGAAAGTTGCAGAACACAAGGATCCTTCTGAATACTGTCTTCTCTTGCAGTTCTGCTTTTCCCTACCTAAATGTTATTCTGGGTATTTGCTAGCCTAGTGTTACAGTTTCATTGCCTCATGAAATCTCACTGAGATATTGTTTTCTTGGACAAATTAACACTTCACGAAAAGTTCAAAAGACTAAAAATTACAGACAATTTAAAAATAATTGTATATAATCCAAGTTGATTTAGATGTCAACAAATTTCACATTTTCTCTATGTTTCTGAGAGGAGAGACCATCTTCCACAGGGATTAAAACAGAAACCTGTGAGATTCTGTTGTCATTTTACTTTTTTCAGCATGAGAAACCCAAAATTTTCCCAAGCAGATGGAGAGAGAGAAGGAAAAAAACCCAAAAGAAATGCACAGAAACCCACAATGTTTCTGGGTTTTTTTCAGTACAAAAGGCACAGTGAGATAAAGACAGGCATTTTGGGGTTTGGTGGTGGGATGGTACTAACTGTGCAATTACCAAATCCAGTAGCAGCGCTGTTCAAAGCTACAGAGACTTCCAGTCCTGTGTATCCAGCAGCTTTCAACCATCCCCAATATAATAATTTCTCCCTATCAGATCCCACTCCCTTCTCACCTGCCACACTCTCCCCAGAGACAGAGATTTCACCTACCTAGGAATGGAAGCAGTTTCATTGGTGATGCTGTTGCTGTGCAGTGCCTGGTGCAGAGCCCCTGTGTCACAGAAAAACCTCCCCACTTTAAAATATATGACTATGTGCAAAATACGCACATATGCCTATCAGGAAAGCGATGTCCTGGTGCAGGCACAGCCCTGACACTGCCCTTTGTCCCAAGCCTCACGCTTCCAAAAGTTCCTGAGGCTCACAGGCAGGACAGGAAGGGTCAGGAGGGGCTGAGGAACCGGTCTTCTGGCAAGTAGGAAAGCAATGAGAAAGTAAAAGGGAAGCAAGAGGCTGCGTCTTGCAGAGGATATCAGAGAGGATTCGGGGGTGAGGAGGTTAGAGGAGCATGGAACTGTTTGGGAAGTGGCTGGAGCAGAGGGAGGGTGAAGCTGGAAGGAGTGACTGCAGCCTGCTGGCAGTGCAGGAGCAGCAGCAGAATGGAGCAGGTGGAGCAGACGAGGGAGGGTGAGGAGGTGGAGGAGAATAGTAACTTGCTCAGTGTTTATGAGCTCAGAGGTAACTGTCTACATGCTTCCTTCCACCTTTTTCCTGCTCACACGGGGATATGTGAGCCCTGAGACTCTTTGTTTGGAATCAGTCTTGGCTAACTGCTGTTGCTCTTACTGCTTTCTTCAGTTTTGAGATGGATCTTTACTGCAGTCAAGTGATGTTGCTTTAAGGGTAATGGGATGTAAGGGAGGTACAGGAAATCTCTGAACTCGGCTTTGTGAGGAGAACAAAGACATAGGCAGGGAGGAAAGAGGCAGGAAACTCAGGAACTGAAGGAGACCAAATTTCTATGAGTTCATGGGTTGCGTAATAGGACATATTCAATATAACATTTGGTGTTTGTGCCTAACGTGAGAGTGGTTCTATTCTTATTATAGCATCCTGATGAGACGTCAGCATGTACTTATATCATCCAATGATATGGCAATATTTTCTCTAATCTTGCCCTGGACAGTGTGCATACAGTCATTTCCCAGCTTCCTGGAGGTGACCACTGTCATGCTGAAGCACTGTAAAACTGAAGCAATGACGTGTGCCTGTCCTTATAGATGCAAGCTGAGGGACGTGCACAAACAGTCATGCTGCTGGAAGAGTGGAGCATCTTAGGTAAATAAAACACATGAGGCTGTGGAATGTCACTGTAGAAAATTTTGAGGCTGGGATTTTGGTATGTACCTGATGGGAAAGCATCAGTCTGCTCTTTGGAATAATCTCTAGATGTGGCAACATTTTTTTCTAAACTTTTTAGGAACTATTTGCTCACCACCATTTTCCAGCCTCATGATCACTGCTGGCTGAAGTTCAGTGGGTTAAACTACTCAGGCCAGGGAGGTGGGAGGCATGTAGAAAAAGCACGTAGGTGTCTGGTTGGCAAAAAGTACTTCTGGAGCACCTTGGCAAAAAGAGAGGAAGCTCAAGGAACCGGATGTTAATTTCTGATGAACCACAGAATAATGAACAAAGGGTCCAGGTGTAGGAAGACCTTTTTCCCTTCTGTTCAACTTTGTGGTGGGGGGAGGACTTAAAGGGTAAGAGAGGAAGGGACTAGGAATCCGTTTGTTTTGTTAAGTTTTCCTGTAATCTAATGCACGGAGACACAGAGGAACAGAAAATCAGATGACCTGAGGACAGCTTTGATCTGCGCGTCTTGTCCCTTGTGCTGGCACACGCTGTATCGTAAGCTCAGCTGGTCTGTACTAACTGCAGACCCTGCTGCTAAACCTCAGTGGACTAACAGGGGCTGAAAACCTATAATACAGAAAATATATGTCATTGTTCTGTGTCTTTTTACTCCCCAAAATCAAGCTAAAAGATTTTAAGAGTAAACAAGAGAGCAAGAATTTACAGCCTAAGGCTCAGGTCTTGATAACTGGAAACACATTTTTTAATCATCACAGATGTACATTTCAAATTTGTCTAAACATCAGCTTTCTGCAAGGGGTGTCCAGATAGGCTGGTTGGAAAGCAATTTCATAACCTCAGTGACAGTAAATTTAGAGTAAAAACTTTAATTCCTTTTCTGATTCAAGGCCTAAGGACACTGGATTAAATTGTGGATGACTCAAAAAAACCCCATAATCTTACTGTTGGAAGAAATATGCCTCCTTTTCTTTTTGCTAGACAAGCACATGGTAACACCTTTTCACTAGTTGTTGATTCAGACTTATAAAGGGGACTATGCCAATCACACCAGGATACTTTCTCTCTGGAGCAGTGCTGTTGAACTACTCACTGCACTCACAGGTGCCGTGGATGACACGGAAGGCAGTGCACAGATCTAATTGGCAAATGGTTTACACTGTGACTGGCAATGGGTGAGGAGGGAGCACATAAAGAAGAAAGATGTGGAAGAACAGAGCAAGGACAGGAGAAGGTAGGCGAGGTCAAGAGCAACTCTGGGTGATAAAAGGAGTTTCGATCAGATTTAGAAGGCAACAGGGAGACAGGGAAGAAGAGGGATTTAGGAATATCTTAATGAGATCTCAATACTGGGAGCAGTGGATTACTTTTGCATTACACTACTTTAAAAAGTGGCTAATGTGAGTGTCATTTAGAGGCTGAAGACAGCAAGGTCGCAATAGGAATGGATGTGGAGAAGGATGGACTTGACAAAGATTTTATGGGGAGAATGAAGAGGAACGAAGAGATTTCTGAAACATTTTGGAGATTAAACCAGGAGGATTTACTGATAATATCTATTGGCATACAGGGATAGGAGTTAAACAAGTGGAGATGAGCAGGTGAACACATGAAAAAGCAGACACTTTCAAATTTGTGCTGTCAAAAATTTCAAAAAAATGCTAAGAAAAAAATAGTGAGGTGTCACAAAACTGAAGTGTTGATGGGTCCCTGTCTTTATAGGTAGGGAGGAGGGACATGCACAAATATGCATATTCCTGAAAGAGTGGAGAATATGTCTAAACTAAATAAAATGGGTACAAGGATGTGGAATGTCAGTACTGCAGAATCCATCATTAAGAAACATTAAAAATAAAGGGTTTGTGAAAATATTTCAAAAGGCAGTCTTTCCATTCTTACACATGGAGAGAAAATCCCCAGTTCTATACTTATATGTGTTGCTAATTTTATAAATGAGCTCATTTATCTTTGCAAGACTGAGTTAGGAAGGCATAAGTAAATGAATATACACAGGTTAACATGCATGACTTCAAACCACACATTTCTGATTACTGATCACTATGATTACAACATCTTAAAGTGTGACTGTAGACTTGTTAAATTTGTTTTTTTGCTGGTGAGCTGATAGGAAGACATCAGCCTGCTTTTATAAATTATTGGACACTTCCCAAGCTTTGCATCATGAAACAACATATTTATTTATTTTTTAAAGGTAATTGGGATGTTGATTGTGCAGACAATGCTATGAAACTAACATGCACAGCTGATGACTTTCTAGAGTTCAGTCTTAGGTAGCTTTCAAAAGAAAAATATAGATACAGAGCACCGGTTTCATTCCAGAAACTGCCTGTAGTGCCAACAAAGGAGCAAAAAATGAACGGTGCTAGTATTAGGTGTATTTTTTTAAATGAGCAGAAGCATGATCTACTGTATTAAAGATATTAATTTGTCTGGTGTGATCAAATTTGGACTGCTAGCTGAATATATAAGAAAGAATCTCACCAAATTTGCAGTTTGCCATAGGCTGCAGACCCCACTTTCAGACCACAACAGGTCATCCTTAAAGGAGGTAGTGAGAGGGTGTATCAAACTGAGAGATCCTGAATGTGCTAGGTAGAGTTTATACATCTTCAGCCTCCTTGGTGTTGAGTTCTCTGCATTTTCAGCACCGTCAAGTGCCAGTATCTAACCCCTCACAGTGTGCTCCAGTATAACCCACCCTGTATGTGCAGAACAGCCAAAGGCATGTGCATGCACACACACATTTACCTCTATCACACGAGCACATACATGAATCAGTTACAGAATTGGGATAATAAATATTTAATGCCAATAATAAAATAATGATCATGATCTTTCCTTTTAATCTTTCCTTTTTTTTGACAAATGACTGTTCTCTTGAGTCACCAAGTTTTCTGCCAAAAGGAGAATATGATGTAAAACAGACAGAGGATGCACAAATGCATCAGATAAAGTTTTTCTCTGATGCTTGCTGTGTTTTTTTATATCAAATTTATTTATTGGTTTCAAATCAAGTCCTATCACTTCAAGAATTTGGATGGTCTTTATAATACTTCAGAAATGTTTCATTTATCCTTGTCACTAGAACAATTATAGGGTTTTTTCTTCTAGTCACTGAAATCTGGATACAATTGAAAATGTACATAAATGTCAGAGCAAAATAATGAATCTCCATTATTGGTTAAAATTATTTTCATATAAAAAAATCCATGGAAATTATTTTTCAAACACAGACTAGTCAATCATAGGGCAGCCTATCTCAGAGGACTCCAGCTCAAAAGTAGTGTCAGCATCTGTTTTATAACTGTCTCACCTCACCTTCCTGTCTGAGTGCTTTACAAATCCTTATCATTTTATGTGCAAACATCATATTCCATCTGAGCATACAGGGCTGAATGGATCTCTTGGGATGATGTAACTGTAGGCAATTCTGAAGCAATAAACACACAAACTCACATAAACATATGCATGCACACATCCTCCTAAATCTGCGTAGCTATGTCCATCTGAAGGAAATGGCACATTTCAGTCCTCAGAGCCAGTTCCTTTCTTCTCTTTGTTTTACCTTGGATGAAGTCATGAAATAAGGGAATTTAAAGTGAATGCAATGTTTCTGAAAGCCAGATTAACTGCCCTGAAACTGGGCTCTGTTTCTGCATCTGCTATAATACAGCAGAGATGTACAGATTGAGTATAAAGATCCCCACAGCTAAAAGGGATAAAGTAATTCAGTTTCCACGTCTGTTTGTGTTCTCCTTGTCATGCTACAGTGAAATTGTAACAATAGTCACATCTCTGCAGGAGGGATAGAGTGAACTCCATGAATAATTGCACCAACAAAATGCCAGACTACCGATGTCTTTTAATGCACTCGTTTTATACCAGAGCATCAGAAGCGAAGGGCTCTTACAGTGCAGGGCTAACATCTAAACCAGCAGATGACCAGACTGGGTCCTACAAGCCCACAATTACATCTTTGTGGTTTTCACAATAGAGAAGATTTCTGACACTTCTCACTTGCCTACCACAGAGTCCTGGACTGATCTGTCCAGGTGTTCACCCTCAAAACACTACAGTCAATCTCCCAGCAGAGCAATATCCCACAAAAGACATCTTGAATTTTTTCTGCTCAGGTAACACTCTGAAAAATGGTTAAATTATAAAGTGGGTTTGGGTCCTTACCAATTACCTTCCGCATCTATTGAAGAATGACTAGATCCTAAGTGAGGATATCAGGATTTAGTCCTCCACTTCCCAGGAACCTTGACATGCCATGGGGGTGTATCTTGGAGAAATGCTGGTCGAAGGGACCAGAGGAGGAGGTGTGGCCAGCTAGATGTGGACACAGGGATGGATAGGGCTGTGGTCAGAATGAGGTATACTCAATACTGGAAAAGAAGATGCTCTTTTCCATCCTCTCAGTCCCTCATAATTACAGATGTCCTGCATAGTAGTTCATAAAATTTCTGGCACTCTGCTGCTGTCATGCTCTGCCTCACTTCTCACAGTCCTGCCAAGGCCAGGACCCTCTTCCCCCTGCCCTCTTTCCTTCCTCACCACCTTACTCCACCTGCATCCCTTCATCCTTTCTCCCAGTGACTCCTCAAGAATTTGTGCATTTCCTATCTGAGAACCCTTTCAGAAGGAAGAATGCTTGAGGACCATGACAGGAAACAAAATAGTACTCAGAAGAGGAAAATAATGAATGATCATTTAGGACTGAGAGTGGAAAGTTCATCCTATGAGCTGCCAAGAGTGCTTTAAGTCAAACCCAAACATCTGCATTACAAACAACAATCATGTAAACACTGATATTTTGCATTATTCCTTCCTAGGCAGAAAGTACTCTGTGGTGCATGGGCCAATAAAACAATTGTTCTGTAATACTCCTTCTCTGTGACATCATCTCCTTCCTTGAATCTTTCAGGAACATGGGAATTTGCTGGGAAGTTGTAATGTTTGGAGAAAAGTTGGCTGTAGCACACAGAGTGTAAGTGAAGCCTCTCCATTCAACTACAGCACGGATAATGCTTTGAGAGAGAACGTGAACAGGAGGCACAGGTCCTTCGGCAACCCTGCTATTATCCAGTTGCTTTTCTATCATACCAGTCACTTGGTAAAGCATGTTCTTCATGTGGACTGACTCCAGAAGGGGCTTTCTCTGGACCCCAGTACTACACATCAGAGAGTTTGTAGCAGCTACGGAAAAGTTCAGACTTTTTTTTGGGCTGGTAGCTTAGAGCCGTGTTCTCCCTCACTCCTGCTACAGGGTCACATTTCTCTGGTGTTGGGGCACTGATGGCTGAGTGCTGGCAAGTCCTGTTGAAGCAGTTTAAAATTAAAGCCTGAAGTATGCTGAAATGGTTAGCATCTTAATATAAGCCTAATAACTCATTGCTAAATCTTTCTGTCTGTTCTCTCATGCTAGGCATTGGATTGTGGCATGTCTTGAAGAAACTCAAAATATGCCCCTCACAGAGTTGCATACTTTATTTGATGCTGGTGCTCTTGATGCTTTCTTGATTTTGAAAGTAAACTTGCAAGTTTAACTTGCATCCTTCAGACCCCTTCTCGCATGTGCTGCCATTTCATCTGGAATTGTTTGACCATGTCCTTTCAGAGCTGCCTTTTAGCTTAAATAGATGCAATTCCATCCCAAAAACGAGAAATTAATTATAAATAAATCAATCTAATGAAATTTTTTTTCCCAGCTTGGACTCCTTCATACAGTTCTAGAGGTCACAATTTCTATCTTACATTAGCCCTGCTCATGGCTGCAGTAGGACTGAGGAGATATTTCTGATCCGGACTTACCCTCCCCCCGGCTTACACTTTTCCTTCCTCCTTGCTTCTGGATAGTGCGTCCATCCTAACCCAGAGGTTAAAGCTAATTCACACCCCATCAATACTCACAAGTAGTTTAAATGATTTCTTACAGTGTTCATTATCTTGTACCTGTCTGCAGTGAACTTCATCTGGTATCTTGTTAGTCAGTCACTCAGGTTTTATTAGCTCCTCCTGAAATTCCTTACTTTGATCCTTGGTTTATATTAACTTAAATAATTGTGTATTGTCAGCAAATTTCAGCACCTTGTTATTCATTCCATTTCCCATATCATTAAATATGAGTGGTGAGCAAATAGCGGAGGAAATTATTCATGAATATTCATTAGAAGTTAAAAGCAAATTCCATTTTCACAGCATTCGTGACTAGCCCTTGTTCACTTTCTGCAAACAACTGAGTGCTAAAGATTTACTAGTGTGAATGCATGCAGACGATTCACATTTTATTCCCATACAAATAATCCCTCCAAAAATTTCCACCTCCAGGTTTCTAGCCAAAATTCACATTTCAGGAGTAGAGGAGATATCTCTAGAGAGGGGACCAAATCCTAGAAGCTAAAAGTATATTTTGAAAGACCTATCCCTTTCTCATGCAGAGGCAATCTGACACAAGAGAGGTGAGGAGGGAACTGCGTTTCTGACACATCCCATTCAACATCTGCACCAGAAGTCACTCAACGCCAGGCAAAGACCTGCAGACCTGACCAGCCTTCTGTTGCCATCTGCATGGGCTCCTGACCGTGTTTCCAGATAGTCTGGTTTATGGATTGGCAATTCCATGCATCCTGGCATTCTGGTCCAGTCCCGTCTGGTAGGGCATGGTGAACTCCCTGCCAGAGTTGGTACTGCCTGGCCATGGTCAGCTGAGCCAGGCTGCTGGCCACGGGCCCTGCTCTGCTCTGCAGCTGCACACCCAGACAAAGCTTTGGGCAGGTCACTGCACCTCGTGGGTCCCTGGCCACCTTCGCCATTTCGAGAATTCCCTCCCCTGTACAGCAGAGCTTGCACTGCTTACACCAAGCACAGCTCCTTTTTGAACATTACCCTGTGCATTTCTGAAACAACATAATGAGATGTGCCATAAATCAAGACCGTAAAAGAATGAGCTATTTTTATCATAGCAGTTAAGAACCCATCCAGTCTGTTAGAAATTCTATTATGGGCTGCACAGCAGTGCTAACCTAGATCAAGGTTATCTTTGGAATCCATGTAGATGCTAAAAGAAGAGAAAGAGAAGCAAGGCTTGTGAAAGAGGCAGGGAATCTGCAATACTGTGACACAATGCATGAGAAATGTTGTAGCCAGGTGATTAAACTGATTTGTCTGCCAAATGCCAAGAAGAGTTTGAATGGAAGTATCTGGTGAGCAGTTTGATTTGACTGCCCCCACACTTTATTTCTCATGTCTTTAAAATGGTATCAATACTCTGTTAAGTGTGCATACAACGAAAAGAGCCTCTTCAGTTGCTTCAGTAAATTCAAATCTATGCTCCACATTTATCTCCATGCGAACGCAATGCCACACAAACACACTCATAGTGGACAATTTGGCCTTTTGGGTGATTAGCCTAAATTGTATTAAGGTCTGCTCCACGCATTAGTATAATGACAAAAACAGGACGGAATAATTCTCAATGCTTAAAAAGCAGCAAGAAATATGTGTTTGCCTCAGTCATATGTAGTTCTGTGTGTGAACACCCAGGTGTGGCAGGCATTTCCTGAATAAACTCCTGCCTGCAAGCTAAATTTAGTGGAAATTTTGCTCATGCACGGCTATAGGACTTGTTCTTTAAAAGAGCTGGAATACAATAAGTCTATTCATGAACTGCTTTCACCGGTACACAGAAGTCTTCGCTTACTAAATCAGATGTTTTCAGATTAAATATTTAAAATATTTTCAAAACACACTGCTGCTGTATGTATGTGGCGCAGTCAGTGCTGATTCCACCATATGATACAGCTTTTTTCATAAGATTGCAGGAAAGGAGACGTGCAGATAGTCATATGCAACTTCCTTCACAGAAATGCCTGTATTTAAAGTGGAAAAAGAAAGGAAATTAAAATGAGATTCCATTGTTTAGATGAAAAAGTGCAAAGGTTCATGACTAAATTAATGTAATTCTGACTTTGACCTTTAGACAAAGCATTTAAGAGCTTTCCAACAATGAAAAATTTACTTGGTGCCTATGCCTTACTTTGCAGTTTAATTACTTAGAGAATAAACCAACTATAGATTTATATTACGTGCATTATATAGTAGATATGTTATAACCCTTACACTCATCACAGTTGCTTTAATTAATTCAAATGATGGTATGATGGACTTCAGCTCACAAAGCCCTTCCCTACAGCCTCAAAGCCATGATCCTAGAAACATCTGGATGCACAAATGGATGAACATGAGAAATTCCAATGTGTTTCAGGGAGCTACAGGGATGTGGAAGATGAATATATACATTTGCTATTTGGTATTTCACATTGTTTTGTCAATCTTCGTTTTTAAAAATTCTCCCCAAGGTATCTTGAATTATCTTTTATTTCAGTATTTTCGAAGCCTCCCTATCAAGAAGAGGGTCTCCTTAGAGATTTTGAGATTTTGAGTTCACTGAAGTCAAGGGAAATGTGCTGCTTTATGCAAGCTGGGGATTTAGTCTGATAGTCTCATCTTAGTGAATACAGAGCAGAAAGAATTTATCCAAACTTATGAAAGCCACATGAATAAGTTTGTTTGAACAATTCTGTTGTATCCCCTCTGTATTTACAGTGCAATTTAGCAGACTGAAATTAATTTTTCTTCCCTGATTATGTTTTCTACAGACACTGGAAAGGTTGATGAGTACAACATAGTTTAAAATGATGTGCCTTGTTCATGCTTTTTTCTTTATGTTCCATTACTGTAGGATTTGAGTGGAACCATATGATTATAGTCTCAGGCTGTCATGCAAATGGACTAATTTTGTTCCATTTCCCATTCCCCTCACTGTCCTTGTCAGTGCAACGGATAAATCTTGCTCTGTGTTCTGTTCCTCATAGACTTGCAAGGCTGTCATCAGAGTGGATTAATCTACTGCCTGTGTTATCACAAAATTCTCTGTCCTAACAATGACTTATCACTGAATTTAAAGCTTGATATACTTTATACTCAATCTGAAGACTTAGTCTTGCAAAAAAAATTGTAATGAGAGCTAAAAATGGTACAAAAATAATCCACTCTTATCACAGTCTTTGAATTGTAATTTCATGGATTTCCTTGAATACAGTGTTTTACTGAACAATACCAAGAGAAAACACGATAGAATAACATACTTGAAATTTCAATTTTAAATGTCACCTAAATTAAGCTTCCAAATTGTTTAATTAAATGACCATGGATGTATTAGAGGTTATTGTCAGCACAATTGCTGTGCAAGCAGTTCCTTCGATAAAAGCCAGGGTGTGGACAAACTATTACTCAACAGCATATAAAAACACCACTAAAACCAATTACAATGGTGGGACTTAAACCTAGAATAATACAAATTTTAGAGTTACTTCTTCCACGTATAATCCTTTAATTCCCCCCTTCGTGCTTGGCTATTGCATGGTTTTTAAATTGACATGTGGTTGTTATGCATGCTTGTAATTTATTCCTTTCTCAGGGTTCTCACACTGGTCTACATTACAAGAAGAAATGTTTTAAGCATTTCTTTAAAATATATATTTATCCATATGTTCATGATACTAGATGAAATAACAATTTTTTTTCTTGCCCTCTGATGTAAGGCATAAACTCCAAAAGAAACTGATTTTAAGCTACTCTACATAAAAATAATGCCTTCTAAAGCTTAAGCTGTCTTGTATTTTTTTAGCATATTAGGTTTGCCTACATGGGAATTTTAGAATGAGGCAAAGAAGTCAGTGCTAGACTCTGTTAAATGGAAGCAGGGGCTTCCACAACACTTCCTAGAGCTGATTTACAGAAATTCCTGCGTTAACCATTTCATTTACAGATTCTGTTTTTTTGACTTCATAGTCGGCAATTTTGGCAAGGAACCCAGTGCAAACTTTTGCATGTCAGCTTTGTGATTTTTCTCATCGTGCTTTACGAGATGCCTCCTACAACTGGCAGTAGGCCTGAGACTGGCTGTGTTAAACTGCCATGATGCTTTCCCCATAATTCAGCTGTGTTTTGCCAGCTCCATTCCTAAACTGCCGTGAGAGCAGCCTGGAAGACACACTGCTCACTTACAGCAGTCTTTAATATAAACAGGATAATGTTTTGTATTGGCACTCATGCAGTCAGATGGATTTGGCTTTGTAGCTTTGGAGGAGCAACATTGTGATTTCAGAAGAAAGAGCTCTGGAGGATGAACTAAAAAGCAGTGTGCGGTTTGTTGTGGTTTTGGTAGTTTTGGTTTTGGGTTTTGTTTGTTTGTGGGTTTTTGTTGTTTTTGGTTTTGTTTTTGTTTTCTGTTTTTGTTTTTTTGTTTTGTCTTTGGAGGCCTCTCTCTGCAAATACCTTCAGAAACTGTAACGTTACTGCTTTCCTTGGCAAGCTGTCAATGTCTGGTAGGATGAATTCCTGGGAGGAGAAGCACTGCTGAAGAATTTTATGCCAGAGAAGGTGATGATCCTACTAAGCTGTTTGGTGCTCATTTGAAGGTACAGAATATCCACATGAAAACCTTTTTCTCCTTAAAATTTAATACCCTTCTTGCCTAAAATGCTGAAAAAGGAAAAGCTTGAAAGGCAGCAGCAACAAGTGGGGAATGTACTGGGTATCATGGAGGTCCCCTACAGACATTAAGGACATTTGGCTAGGTCTGTAACATACTGTGCTGCCCCTGGGTGAGAAATGACTGCCTCAGAAATGGAAGAAGACCTGGACAATGAACAAGACAAAGCCTGTCTCGAAATGAGTGTGCTAAAACAGACTGTCTGTTTTGCCATGAGCTGTCCTTTATGACACCCACTCCCACACATCTCACTTTGCACCCACAGTATAAAGAATGTTTTAAAATTATTACAGTTTCTTAAGAAGTGCTCCTACTTCAAACACTAGCCCATCAATGCAGCATTTCAGCTCTAGTGCTGTCGCTCTGCACTACAGCGCTTGACTCACAGCTCAGTCTTGGGAGTGAAATTTCAGCCCTGACTTCTACAAACTTCACAACACAGACACAGAAATGATGTTCATGGAGAGCTCTCACTTGTCTGCAAGGTCATATCATTTATGACCACTGTTAAAAGTTTCCTCCTGCTCAGATCTCAGCATTTATGTAGAAAGGATGTTTTTCTCTCATTATGGTATCTTGGGAATTGGTCACCTTTTCTTGGGTTCCTGTTTGGCTAAACCAATTTTTGAGAAACTTTCCTTTGTGTTGGTAAGCACACTGGAAGGGTGCAGTGATAGAACATCTCACCAAAGTGCTCTCTGTTTTCCAAGAAAACAGGAAGGTGTTGGGAGCACTGACTGAGGCTTGGTCCTATCTTGTCTTCAGTCACTACCACTGAATATTTTTCCTTTGACTTGGCACAGGGAGTAGGAGGAGGAATTACCATCTCAGTTTTATTTACTCCAACAACATCTTGTAGACATTTGCTTTTGTGACACCCTTCCAGATGGGACTGAGCATGCAGCTATTTGAGTCCCAGAGCTCTACAGATGTCCAGATGGAAGACTAGAGTGCACAGCAATCAGTGAGTAATTGGGTAAGTGATAGACCTGCTGCAAAGCAGCATTACCTCAGCCTTAAGGAGGATTAATCACAAAAGACCTATGATGCCAATTAATTCTCTTTAGAAAGTTGTGTGTGGATTCAAGGCACTTTAAGTCAAAGAAGCTGTAGTTAATTCAACATAATATGCCTACATAAATAAGCAAGTGTTGAAAGATATTAAGCACTTTATATAGCACACTAGCAAAAGTATCTGAGTGGTTTTTTTTTTTTTTTTTTTGTAAATGTGTTCTGGAAACAGTAATAAACTGATCCCCCTGTCACCAGAGGTGGTCTTCCTAAAGTATAGTGTAACCTCTAGTTTTGTCTCACACACAGCACCCAGTGCTGAATACTAACATGAAGTTTGATCCCAAAGTGCTGATAAAATACAGCTGATTTCTCAGCTTAGGCTGACAAGATTTGTTCATGCTTAAAAAAATAATGCCTCAAGTGACAAGCCCTCAAGATTTCAAAGGAACCCTAAGAGAGTTTTGTTCAATCAGAAGGTAACAGAGATGCTCTTCCTGACACATTGCTGCAGTCTCAATGGAATAAGATAGACACCAAGGAGGGGGAAATACTACTGATCAGGTTAACGTGAAAACTTTTTTGCAAGCACTAATTGGAATGCAAATCTTTGTACCATAAAAAACCCGAGCTATGAATAGAGCACTGGAGTTTAATTGATTAAATCTGTCAGTTTCTAAAAAAGCCAGAGATACATGCTCTGATATACTTGACTCCCAACAGTTTTATTAATAGCTATATGGTGCTTCAGCCTCCGTAGAGATGCAGGTATAACACACTGTATATTTTTACACTTAAGCAGATTTCCCATGAAAGGCACACGCCAGAGTGTGACTCACAAGGTGAGCAGCAGCGTGCCTGTCAGTGGGGTGCTGGCACTGCCGGCACAGCTGAGCTGCCCAGGCTGCAGAGCTGAGCAGCAGCAGCAGCAGTGGGGCTGACAGTCACTGAATACCAGTGACATGTAGAGGTCTGCCATTGCTCCATGAAAGAAATTACAATAAATTGTAATAAACACAGGCTGTAAAATACCAGGAAATCAAAGAGAAAGAATAAGAAAAAAAAATGCACTCCTGTAGGCTAATTGTTGCTTTAATTTCGTCAGCTTTTTTCCAAATTTCTGCTCTAAGAATCTAACAGATTTATAAATCCTGCACTGAGAGATGTGCTCCCCTTTAGATGAGTATGACAGAGTGTATGGGTGTATGCATGTGAGGAGGGTGTTGGCCCCTCTGCTTATCAGTATGCTCAAGCTTAATGCTTAATGTGACAATTTCCCCCACAGCTGCTTTCTCATTATAACTCAAGTAGGTTAGTTTCAAAATTATATATCCAGCAAGTCACTCTACAGATGTTCACTGTCACCCTATGAATCCTCTACCTTTATTTCCTTAATATGCATTATATTTTTCTGAAAAACTGGACCAACATTTATCAGAACATAAATTGGAACTTTGTAAAATTACTGCAGTTAATTGAGAGTCTGTAAATTCCTTACCTATCTAAGGGCAAGTATAAAACCCTGTAATGAAGTGTCATTAAAAATTATGGTATAAATTAAAGCTGAACTAGAATGCTTTTGTTAATCTTCCCTCTTATACCCAAACTTAAAAAAAAAAAAAAAAAAAAGACTTCATGATCCTACAGTCCAAAATAACAATACTCAGGTATACAGCATGACACATGGTATCATGCTGTTTCATTAATAAGACTGCTATATGGCTTGTGTTTTATTACTGAAATAATTAATAGATAGTTCTTGCATTTTGCGTTGCATACCTGGTCTCACATTATGGCTCAGATATTTATTCTTTAAAGAAGAGAATATGAAAAGAGGAAATAAAAAAGTTAAATCGATAGGCTTACGTTTCTACTCTGTGTAAAACCACATGAAACTTTTCTGATTTTCCAGCAATTCCAAAAAGCCTAAAACAGTTCCAAACCACCTGAGTCAGAATGAGAAAGCATGAACTACTTGAAAACATAAGATAGGAGTTTAAAAATTAAAATGATAAAGAAAAAAATCTTCAAGTAGAAAAATCCTTTCAATTTGGAACACTGGAATATCAAGATATTGAATCAGAGCAAAGCACTTTAACTTCTATTTCAGTTTTCATTTAAATTTCCATCAATCTCTTCTTGACCCTAACAATTCAGAGAAATTGAAATGGAGCCAAGGAAAAATTCATTGCCACCCAATCAGTATTTTCCAACAAAATTTGACCTACCCCTAGCTTTCTGCTGATACTTGGCAAGGAGATTAATTTATTTATGAATTTTTCAAATTTAGTTTTTATGTTTTTCTACAGAAAAAAACAACCACAACTGGGGAAGTGGTTCCAGCATAAATACATTAGACAGCTCATGGAGAGATAACTTGCTGCTATTAATCCTGCTGGCTAATAACAGCATAAATTTACCCCGCACAGAGTCCTAAGATATGAACAGTCGAGTTTGGATATATGAAATAAAAAGTGAATGACTCACTACAACGCAGGTGCGTTGAGGCTCTGTGGGTGTCAGGTGGGTGTGGGCAGCACCACAGGGAGCAAAGCCCAAAGCTGTGGTGGGGCTGTGGCACCGGAAGGGGGTGGTGTGGGGAAGGCTCCCACCAATGTCTCTGCAGGGCAACTGCAGCAACATGAAATTTGGAATGGCCACAGCCCCGAGAGCCCATCACTGACCTCACCCAAAGAAACCCTGCGGGGTCAGGGAAGAGGAGTCCCCTGGAGGGCAGTGAACCTGGCTGCTGCCTGTCCTCGCAGGGCAATGCATGCTCAGTGCGGACAGACAGACGAGACACAGGACACGTAAACCACTCCTCCCCCTGCAGAGGAAATGGGCCTGCAACTTGTCGAGTGTGGCTTTGTTCAAAATGTCATAGCAGCCAGTTTCAGGGTTCAGGGCATTTCAGTGGGGGAGCAGATATCATGAATAGTGCCCTTTAGTTAACACTGTACAATATGTTTCCTATACAGGCTGACACGAATATCTGTATTTCAAGTGGTAGGTCTGTACAGCAATGGTTGGAAATGAGCAGATTTACTGCAAATACCACCATAAATAAACTTTCCTGAACCAACATCGGTAACACAAACAAATGATTATGTCTGTTGTCTGAAACGGAGCAAAAAGCAAAACTATGGCAGGTGTGACACCTGATAGCTAAATTGAAATTTATAGAATGCATATGGCAGAACTTCATTTTTTTTTCATTTAGTGATCAAAAACTAGATGACAGACAGTGTAAAATGAAAACAGATGAAATGAATTTCCGAATTGATCCTGCCAAGTTTCATTTTCTCCACAGGTTCTTGGAAAGCCCAGAACCTATTCCCATGTGCACAGCCAGAATTTGCAGATTCTGCGCTTTACCTCTCCATCCTGCTATCTGACAGTTTGCCAAGTCCTGTGAGCTGCAGAATGATTGTGAAGAGAGGTCTGTTTATTATGGTACCGAGAACTTTCTGTCAGACTTGATAGCCTAATTTTTATATGGAGTATAAATAAAATACAATAATATATAAATATATATGTACACATGCACACATTAATTATAAAAGTTTTCAAAGTCACAGTCATTATAATGCTTTCTCTGATGAAAGTAGAAAGACTGAATAATAAACTAAGTGTAATGGAAATTTGATATGAGTTTTTAAATGCGGGCTGAGGTAAGAGGTGAACATAAGCAACAGATCCTTTTACTTGTCCGATATGAAACAAGATTCTCTGTGGAATAAGTTTCAGACAGGCATGGAGAATTTATTTTTAATCAGCTTTAAAATACAGTCTATAATAAGCGTGCCCTTAGGCAGT
Source organism: Falcunculus frontatus (assembly GCA_013398115.1). Taxonomy (NCBI): domain Eukaryota; kingdom Metazoa; phylum Chordata; class Aves; order Passeriformes; genus Falcunculus; species Falcunculus frontatus. Next base: position 2,499,853 of record VZRV01007601.1, on the reverse strand, counting down.
TATACTGTGCATGCCATCATAAAAAGAAGAAAAAAGAAAGAAAAAAGCTTACAAGGAGGCTTAAGAAAAATGGTCAACTGGATGCTAGGTTTTTTAATCTGTGGTTGTCTTTGCCCCTGCTGAGGATTCCTATATCATCTTTTCATCAGGAGAGTTTGGCAAAGCCACTCAGCGGATGCTGTATGTTGGGAGCCACAAAAATCATTATAGGGAATATGAAGGCAATTTTTAAAAGCTAATGTGTGAAACATTAAAAATCCATGCAGTATAAACCATGTATAATCTTACCAACTCCCCGGCTCAAATGGATCAAACAGCAGAAATTGTGGTATATTGTACACTAAAGTGAAAAAACCTTTAAGGCTGAAGATTGATTCTTTTGGGAAAGTTTTTAAATATGGTAGATTAAGCACTTCAGATAGAAATAACATGCCTTCTCATAACAGGGGTATACACTTGTGAAAGAAAACAACTGGGCAGTGATCTTATGAGCTAAAGGAAAGGATTCAAGCTTACAGGGAAAAAGCTCCAAATTTATGTCTTTTCATAAGAAAATTATTGGATAATTTTAATTTCAGAGCACAACATCACTCAATTACAGCTTTTAATTAGGACATATTAGTTACAAATTTATTTAGTGTCTTCTTGGAGACAGCATATGTCATATAGCACTGAAATTATTTTGGATAAAGCTTTATAAACCTCTTAAGCATGTGATTAGGTCCAGTGCTAGAAAAAAAAATGCCTTTGGCAGAGTTTTCATGCACCGAAGATATCCCACTAAAATCAAAGTGATTGTTCTGGGGAAAAAATTGTGCAAAACACCAAAGCATGCTACAGTCTGCCCCAAAGAGATGAGAGGTGGAGAGTGTTTCTGTCTTGGCTGGGTAGCTGGAAACGTGAAGAACAGAGAGATGAGGGGACATGCCAAGGTTATGCACAAAGTCTTTGTCAAGGCAGGATCTAAATATACATCTTGAGAGTCCTAGAGGGCACAATATTGTCTCATTTTGAATCGAAGTACTCTTACTAATTCAGTGCAATCTTCCAAAACAATTAGAGCCTACGGCATATGCACAATATCCTTGAAAAAAATTAACATGTGTTTTGTATAAAATTCCCACCACAATTATCCTCCTAGCACACTAGTATAAAACCAAGAATAAATAAATAGATAGGTAAAAGGAAACAGCAATACACAGAAAACACTGAAAAATGGAAAATCTTCACCAAACCCCAAATAGAGAATTAAAGCAGCCATTCTTGCTCTCAACCCCACCGAATTCTCCCTGTATGGGCCAACCAGATTAAAAGGGCAAAGGAATCAAAATGTGAGCCTGGTTGGAACTTGTCTCGGTTTCTGTGCAAATACCTACACAATGTCTCCAAAGAGATGTACTTTGCAACTTTGTCATAGGAATAATATATTTCATGGCTCCCTTCTTAATTATCTCATTGAGACCAATGGAAGTCCCTTGTTAAAACTTTTGCTGTGACGTAAAGTCACACTTTTTATTATTTAACATTTTTGTATTGTGGATTTTGTATTTGAAGAATTTCAACTGAAACATTAAAAACCTTCTCCTTCAGAACAGCAGTGTATTAAGTACAGAACAGATTTGCATAAGACTTCTTAAGAGAGAGAGCACGGTTAAAAATGCCCCTACAACACCTAAAATACCTGCTAGCAGTCAAGAACTGGAGGAGGAAAATGAGATGCTTCGAAATATAATGAACTCCTGTGCTGTACTATTAAAGAAAAAAGAACAGAATTTTCAAAAATGTCCAGGGGAAAGGAAAACAAAAGACAGTAAGATTTTTGAATAACAGAGAAGGGGAAAAAACCACCAAGGACTTAGACATGTCAAAACTACTGTGTAAACACTTATCTTCATACTTATAATAGGAATTAATCAGAGGCAAAGACGCATTGGATACAAAATCCAAGAAAACAAAGGGAAATCGTAAAACTGATCTTCAGTGAAGGGAATGTAAACATATACTTAAGTTAACCAAAGAAGATTTCAGGATCTGAAGGGGTTTTCTACTTGGGGACAAGGAACTAGCAGAGATGATAGTGGGGGGCATCTGACAGATTTTGCAGATCAGGCTCCACCACCCAAATGTTAAACAAAATGTAGCTCTCAAGTTTAAACAGAGAGGAAAGATTGAGTGACCGGGACATGTAAACTTTTAACCTGGCTTTTGTTCCAGGTGAAGAACTTGAAAGGATCACAGAGGAATTAATTTATGAGAACTGATGGAGTGGAAAGCATCTCAGCAGAGTCAGCTTGCGTTTGCTGAACTCAGGCTAACATTACCGATCGACTTTTTCCACATACTGAACTGGGCAAAAAAGGATGAGGCAAAATTAATCTGGACTGCAGCAAGATGTTTTGATCTAGTTGCAATCAGAGGAGCCACTGAGATAATGGAGATGAATTGCTGGCTCAAGATGATGATATGGTGGATGGTGATTAGTTTTCAGATAGAGTATGATCAGACTGAGTCATGGTTCAGCTCAGCCAGCAACGTACTACATAATCTCTAGTGATTTTAAGGCAGTGATTAATTTGGTCGTGGTCAAATCTATTGTTGGAATTGGGAGCAGCAATAAATATTTCCTTAGAGTTACTGTTATATACATTAAAAGCATCTGAGAGGGACTCTGGGTATTGATGGAGCAGCAGTTATGAGCTCTTATGTCAAGGAATGGAAGAGATGATGAGTCACAATTTATAAAACAATTTTTGAAGTGTTACTTAGGAAATGATTACAAATATAGTGATGGGGGAAAAGCAATGAGTAAAGAAGGGGAAGAATACGTATAAAATGGCCATTGAAAAGCCAGTTTTCTCCTGGGATGAGTACAGGGGGACATAAGCTATGCTTATTGCATAGTAATGTGTACTCAGCTTGATCTGAGCACAAAACACCACCAAGCAGAAGAGCTTGCAGTTTCTCACCGCTTCCAGGAGTGTGACAGACTGTGTGTGGTACTGAGCAGAGAATTCAGGTCAGCAGCATTCCCAATTCAGAGAGAAGCTTCAAAGCAATTCTAAATGGCCTCAATTACATTTAGAATACCACAAAATATGCATTTTATGTCCAGTGGATTTTTTGTAAATGACATCACAAAGGGAGAAGTGGTTCATGAAATGGAAATTTAACATGAAATGCAGATTTCCCTAGTCCAGATGTCATTGAGTCTCCTTCTCCACAACAGTCTTACAAAGGCTCTGCTTTGCCTGCCTGCAGCACCATTCCACATAGCCCTATTCTTTGTCTTCCACTTTGTTACCCAGGCTAGGATTTAGAAAAGAGCAAAGTACATTACTACTTGGAGATTGAAATAATCAATTTGCGCTTGGGTAGGGGGAAGGTTCAACAGCCCTGACATTTTTAGTGCTGCACTGAGTCTCAGCTGCTTCTCCCCAGCTAGGGAACAGCCTCTGGACTGTAAGTCTTATTATTTCCCATGCTAGTCACCTTTTTGGTGATCAGGATACATGTAGAAGAACAGATAACAGCTCATGAGAGACACTGATCACCTTATGAATGCTCTGTAACAACCCTACTTTCTTACAACTGGATTTGTTTGATGGGGGCAGAAAGATTTCAAACCCAGAAATGCTGGCAGTAGCAGTTATGCTGATTTGCCTCAGTATGCTCATTCAGAAATCAGTCATTCCAGTTCTAGTCCAGATCTGCTGGAACTGGAATAATAGTCTTTGTTGTTCAAGGTTTTCTTGATTTTTCCTTTATATATACAAAATTTTGTATTCCCATACCTCTAACAGGATGTGTTTTTACTTTTTCCTGACTCCTCTTCCTGGCAGGAAACTGTATCAGCCTCTCTGTGTTTACTGCAAAAAGAGATTAAAGAGTCAAGATGGTGACTTTGGACAATATTTTGCCATTATTTATGTCACAGAGTTTTCTTCTCAACAGTAGGTACTATTTCCAGAGTATTTTACCCTGCTTTTTCAGTGTCTGTTCTCCAGGAAAATGAAAAAAAACACTAACATTTTTTTGGAGCGTCAGCCATCCTGACAACAAAAGAGAAAGAAACCAAGTTGGCTTTATTTTAGCAAATTAACCATATGCCTTATATCAGTGGGAGATGTGCCCCATTGAGAAGAAATAATAGCCCCTGATTTTATGGAGATCTATGCCAGGCTATGGGCTTGGCTTCTGATCTGCACACAGAACATTTATCAATGCTCACAGGTTTGTTGGAATTATTCCTCTATGCTTATGCTGACAGAGACCAAAGTAGATGGGAAATAGAGGAAATATTGGTTTAGCCTTACTTCCACAGAAGGGACCTATATCATAGCATGCCATAATCTAAATGCAATAACGTAATATAAACACAATATTACACAATAAACACAATATTGTAAGATCATGCTCCAAACACAGAGGTGTTCACATTTCTTGATACAGTTTAAAGACAAACATCTCCTTTTCCTACCCATTGGAATAGACAGCACAAAGATTCTGACCCAGAAACATTTGTGCACAGGTTTAACTTCTGCTACTAATAGTAATCAACCCTTTCCACTGTCTGCATCACATATTTAAAGCTGAGTATAAGACCTAAGAACTCACAAGGCCAGAAATATGAGTCAGGGTTTACACAGAGAGAATTGAGGTCCAGAGAGATGCAGTTGCCAGGAAGTGACTATATATCAGAAGAAAAATTGAATTCAGACCGCTGAGATCCAACTAAATCACAAGAGCACATTTCCTCTATTTAATCATTAGATAAAAAGTGAGATTGAAGGAAAACTTCAATTTGTTTGGAAACATTTTTACCTCGATTTTGGGGCCAGATTTCAAAAACAGTACCTTTATCAAATTCAGAAAGGTAAGTGCCCATGGAAAGTGCTGGTGGAGGACTGTGATTTCCCATTTGCTTGTTGATGTTTTTTTTTCTCCCCTAACAAGAATTCCTAAAATAATCTAAAACATCTCTTGTTTATATCTGAAGACGACAGCAGTTTAAAATATGCATACCTGTTCTAGTGAGTTGAAAGCACAATATAACTACGATTTTATTACCATAGATTTTGTTCTCTGGGTTTCTATTTCAAGGGTTTGATCAAAATTAATGTGGTCTCTCTACCCAATGGCGTTTATTTTGGTTATAAGATTAGAAATGTAAATTTGCAATAAAAGAAGAAAATAGAAAGCTGTTTTTAATGAATATTTTACACATGACTAATTAACAGAATCCCCTACAGGAGTTTGGAAGTAATAAGGAATTGACTGAAAATAAATTAAAAATTAATAAAGGGGTCTCCAAACAACTTTGTTTATGAGCATTACCAGTTGCATTCTTAGTTATGAATATTTCAAGCTGCTTTACAATTCAGGATGTTTTATTCTTGGAGTGTTCATAATTTTAGAGATGATTAGACAAAAAAAGAAGAACAACACAAAACAAAATGTCTTGAAATGATAAAGCCTACCCGGGGAAAACTTGCTAATGCACAAATAATGGCTTAATATCCATTGTTTTTGTCTAATAATACCTGTGGTATGATGTTCCTCTTAATCCTCATCTTCTAAATGGAGGGAACAGAAATGATCACTAATTCATTGAGAAAAATGAAAATCTTTTCCCAGATATTGTCTTAAGACAAGAGCTGCAGTGACACAGCTGTGCACAGTCGTTAATGGTTGTTAGCTGGGCCTGGAGAGGGCTTTGCCCTGGGGATGCTGTTGCAGCACTGGGAGCTGGTCCAGCAGCAGGGTGGGGATGGGGCTGCAGCACCCAAGCTGGGGGGTCAGCCAGTCGTGTGGGACCTGCACAAAGGTACTCTGCTGGTGGCAGAAAGCATGACCACCACCCAGCTATTTTGTTCCCATTTTCTCTGCTAAATCTATAAAGTGCGTTGCAAGGCAATGGTGCAAAAAATATATCTTTACATGTTTACAGTGTATCTTCATTTATATTAGTATAAAAGAAATATTACCGGCGGAGGGAAGAGGAGAGGGAGAAACACACAAATGCCACGTGTTCTCATGTACCGAATGTAACATTTTAGCTAGGCTGAAAGTCTTTGAAATAAAAGTGATTTGAATTCTCTGGCATTACCTTTGATACAAAAACTGATATAAAAATATTTTTTAAATTTAATTTAATATTCCTCAGAGAACTTAAACCATCCAACACCTTTAGCTGAGGAAGGTCAGAACACAAATCTGAAAAACAGAAAAAAAAAGGAAGTAAATGACTATTTCAAAATAAATAAATAGGTCCCCTTCACTGATAGATGATCTGAGATGATCTAATCAATCTAGGTATCCTAATACCAAAGACAAATTACAGCAAAACTAGAATAAAACGACAAACACTGACTGAGGGTTTCTGTTTGTTTTGTTTGTTTGTTTTTAAATTTAAAACTAAAATGAAACCATGGCAGGTTTGCTCAGCTGGTCATTTTCTTCTCTCTGAATTTTAAGGACTAAAGCCTTTTCTTGGGTCATATGCTATCTCCAAGAATAGAGTTCCGAAACTGTGACACAGTGGATTATTTTTTTTTTTTTTAAAGCAGTGGTGCTTCCTGCTGATACCAAATATTCACAAAGATACTTGGTATGTATCTTAAGAAGTAAAGAACCGATACATGAAGTGTAATCATGGAAGACTGTGTGAAGGTTCCCTCAATGAGAGCTTGATGATCACTGCCCAGAATAAAATTAATAGCACAGTATTTTTTAAACTTGTCCCCCCCAAATAAGAACATAATATTACTACTACTATTAGTAATAAAAATTAATACATTTGGTCATGTATGAAAAGAGAAGAAAGTCACACACGTTAATGTGGGAAATTCTGACTCTTCACATCAGTGGCAGAGTTTCTCTGTACAACAGAGCAAAAAGCTCTTTTCTAGCTAAATGTTTGGGCAAGTATCAATCCCATTTTCTTCAGTTTCCAGGCAAATATGTCTCACAGAGGGTGCATGTCAGCAGTGTTTCATGGCTCTTTTCAAAGGCTTCGTCAGACAAGATGTATGTGTCATCTCATCTTTCTCCCTCCTGCCCAGGGAAACAGAAGAATAGCAAGAGAATTCTGCTACCTCCCATGATAAAATTACCCCTAAAAAAACAAGACTAAAAAAATATGGAAACACAATCCCACCTTTTAATTCACTAATTGCTTTTACACTGTCACTGCCATCTGAGAAGTTTAAGGTATCTTAAAGAATGAACTAAAATTTAGGGTGTGACCTCCTCCCTTGGAAAAAATCTGCGGATCTCTTGGGAATAAAGAAAATGATGACTCCAGCATCATCAAATGCAAAATTCCTTAAAGTCAGTAAGAACCCAGTACACTTCAGGCCTGGCAGTTCTCATCATAAAATGACAAGTTTCCGTTCCAGTGCATGGAGGGACTAGAACTTCTCCATCACAAAGAGTAAGACCACGCATTTCTCTGATCAACAGCACACACTACTTAATTTCGTTTAAGTTTTCTAAAATAAAAGCACTTCCCTGTGTCCTGCAGGATGAAACCTGTAAAAATCATGGATAGATTTGATCTTAGGCAGAGTCCAATGAAACCTAGGAAAGCTCCTAAGTCTCTGAATCCCTATCTGAACATGACAGTCTTCAGATATCCTATGCTAGTAATTTAAAATAACAATAGGTACTCTTGAAAAGTCAAGGAATTCTCTCCAAGAGTAAAGTCACCGGTTCGTCTCTGATCTTTTTGTCCGTTGCCCTTGTCTAACAATGAACCAACTAAATAAAGCTTCAAACAGTTTTCAGCAATCTGTAAATGTGATGTGTTTCTTAAAAATAAGTAACTGATTATGATGATTTCATTATCAGTAAAAGCTTTTAAATAAAAACTAAAATATATCCACATTGTAAAAAGAAATTGTAGTTTCTGAGGTTTATTGATAAGGCCATTTATTAAGGACTCTGGAGCTGATTTGCTCATTTGAAGATAAGCTTGGAAAAACATTTGTTGGATATTCATTCAATTCTCCACAGCCTCTTTTCATTTCCCCCTGTCCTAATGAAAATATGTTTTTTTTTTTTTTCTTTTTCTTCTTTCTAAGGTAGAAAATTCACCTTGTGTCCTTCTGAGTGGCTTGCAAAGACTAGACTGAAACAATGGCTGACACTTAAACATCAATAGCTGCCAGCAAACACTGGCAAGGAGTCAAACCATTGGCAAGAAGTTTTAATTGGAAGAAATAAGACTCTCCTTCCCGCTGGGGATTCGCGGAGCGAGCGGAGCCGTGCGGCAGGAGCGCCCCGGGAGCACGGTGGAACCATCGGCATTAACCGGCTGCAGAGCCGGAGCAGCCGCGGGTGGGGAATGAACAGCTGGGGAACAGTTTGACTCACAGATGCTTCAGTACTGCTAGAAAGGCTTGTGGTGAAATTCATGGATGTTTTACAAATGACAAACCCATAGCTATTCCAGCTGTGAATAGTCAAGTTGCAAATAATAGTTTGAGGTTCCAGGCCAACTCTCTCCAGAGCTACAACGCGTTGTGGTGGATTGCTGTGTGACTGCAATGCGTTTTGCCCACAGGAGTGGTGGAAGGAGGGAAGTGCTGCCTCTCCTCCCCTCCCTGTAGCACTACAGACGATGCACAAATTCAGCTGCCTCCTTACACAACCACCTGTCAGATTGTAAACATTTTGATCATCAAACTTTTCAAACCACTCTACCAAAGAAGTAAACCACGCCTTTAGAAAAATGGAAAGATCAAATACAGACCCTGATTGACACTTTGCAAGAGTCCTTCTTTAAAACAATCCCAAAATCAAAAAAAAACACCCCAATTTGTATATATTTTCTAAGGTTTTGAAGTACTAATTCTTTAGAAAACTCTGGCAAATCTTCCTCACAAGACACATGGAACAGGGAAGTAAACAATAAACCAGACTTCTCAGGTCATACTGTTCGGTTCAAGAAAACTGGAAACAAATAGAATAAGAAGTGAAAACTGAATGAAAATTTTGAAATCTCTTAGGTATAATTTCTTCAGGTTCTCATCTTACAATGAGTCTTCAGAACATGGTTTACAGGGTCTAACTCTATAACTCATATTTATAATACAGCAGCAAGCAGGTGAGCAGTAGAGGTAGCAGTAATCTGCAGTAGCCATTGTGGAAATACAAGTGATAGCTCTAATGGAGTGTTATGATTAAATAAAAGAAATTATTGAATGTTGGGAAATGACATGCAAAAGAGCCTTGTGAGAGCATACTAATTGTGTGTACACTGAGTCATGCTCCATGGGAGAAACAAAATTCCTTTACTTAAAAAATAAAATAAAAAGGACTAATAATGATTTGAAAGCAGAAGTCTGTCCATGTATAAAGAGCTAAAAACTATAAAAAACAGATTGAAAAATGTGTTTAATTGACATTTCTAGCATCTGTTTTATTTTCATCTTCAATTAGGAGCCAAATCCAAAGAAAAGAAGTGTTTTGGCTCGGAGTCAAGTTAAATTTTTCCGGATTCAGTTCATTTTTTTCAAGTGCAATTTCAACGCCTTTATTTATTTATTTATTTATCTATTTTTATGGCTCAGTCTTTTATAGTACATCTTTCATATGTGTGTGAGTTTTAGATCAGGAATAAAGCAATACACATTAATATTTCTAGTAAAAGCTGTAGAAATGTTATGAAACTCTGACATGCCTTCCTATCCTCCCCACTTCTCTCTTCCCCAAAAACCAGTGACTTCTGGCAGTTATTTGGACCCATTTTCTCTTCAATGCATGAGGAATTCTGAGTTCTGGCAAAAGCAACGATCAGATATAATTTAGTCTTTTACTTCAGTCTCCCAGCAGAACTCTTCCTACAACAAATTGAACATAATTTCCTTTCCTATCATGAGCCTAAACTGTGGGAGGTTTATTTCTCTACAGACACCACCCTAGCTACTGTTCTTTCCCCAGATTTCCTGCTTGCATGCTGTCAAGACCAACAACTCAGGCTATTTTTGGCCTGGTGGATGCTTTACCTTCCCCTGTCTGCTTCTCTGAAGTCTGGTCCACTCTTGTCGACTCAAGATTTCTGGGGGTGCAGGTGGTGCACGGCCTCTGACCATTGCTGTGGTGGATCATACATCCCACTAGAATTATTCCAAACTCTCTGGAGCCCTACATGTCAGAATTCACACCCTAAACAGATTAGAGGGCCCATAAGAAACCACTACCTGTGATCTATTTGTTATTGGAAAGCCTTGCTAATAAATCTTTAAATCAGATTTAGCTAAGATACAGCTGTGTAGGATCCTTACTTGAAAAGAAAAGGTTGTAAGATGTAAGCAGGCCCCAAGAAATTTTTGTCTTTAGTGACAATACACTGACAAGGACAGAGCTTTTTAAAACAAAACCAACTATTCACTGTAGCTGTGAGTACAAATAAGGTGTATTTTATTGCCTATTTTCCTTGTTGCATTACCCAGGGACTGTAATATAATTTGCTGGTGCCACCTGCCCTATTCAAATGCATTAAAATAAGGATTCTTTGCTGTATTCTGAAGAACAGCCACTTTGTCCTTTGATCTCAAGATTGTATTAAAAATCATGTTTGGATGTTTGATTTGTTTTTACAGTGAGTAAGCAGGCAGTGTTCTGCAGTGGGTTTCCATAGTGAGATATTCACTTCTATCAGGCACTTTTAAATAAAGTATAAAGTGTTGGTATGGAGGGAAAGTACAAAGCTATTCTAAAATGAAGCACACTGATTAAAAATGAATAAATATGTTCAAATAATGAAAGACTATAAAATAAGCCAAAATCTACATTCCAATGCAGGGAATGTATGAGGATCACAACATATTTACCCTAAGTTTCTGTTTAACTCTACTGACAGCTATTCCCAGTAACACTGAAATAATGATAACACACCTTTCATTCTCTTTCCCTTTTGTATGTGCATATATATATATATATTTGTATTTATGTATTATGACACATAGATAATAGTCCTAGCATTTCTTCTGTAAACTTTGATTCAGGCCTCAGCCCTGCAGCCTGGGAGATTGAATTACCTCATCCCAGAGTTTTCAATGAATGGTATTTCTGTGCTCACAAGAGCTGAATCCCAGGTATTAAACTGAGAGAGAAGTTAAGTGCTTTCACCTGTCTTGCCTGGGACCCTCCTGCTTTGATACCATTTTTAGCTCCTTGTAAGAGATAATTAAGCCCCAGAAACACTGTCATGGAAGACCTTTGAGAATTCATGTACATCAGATCAGGGCTGGAATCTGTAGATTGCTAATCAAGACCCTTTCTCTCATGACATCAAAGTATTTCTTTTTTATTTCATGAACAGTCCTTGAAACTGCTCCTCTATCCACTAAAAAACTGTAGCAGAGCCAATTAAGCTGTCATGTGAAATTGATTGGGCATTAAACTGAAAAATCTATGTTTAAAGTCTTGCCTTTGTGCAAGCTGGCTTTACAACTGGACTGACCTATAGCAAATAGTCAAGACCATCAGAAATGGTATGATGGACCACTGTATAAATGGAAACTTGCAGTCAGTCAGAAGAGTTTGCACTTCACTGAGCAGCTAAGATGAGAAAAAAGATCTGTAAGTGCAAGTCTGAAAGCAAGGATACTTCTTACACATCTTGTTTACCTGGACCAGAAACTAAAATGCCTGGATTCCTCGGTACTGTAGAGCTGAATTTAAAGACTCAATAAACCAAAGTACTGCCCTAAACAATATGTGGCCAAACCCTCAGACAAAAGAAAGGGCTCAGCATCTAACTGTCATGAGCATTTCTGAATTAACGTGTTGTAGCAAAGCCATCGTGTGTTTTACACATGCACTCAAAAAAAGTGTATGAGTGCTTTTTGCATGAGTATTGGTCATTCCAAAGGCACACAGGAGATATGTTACATACTTTTCAACACAAGTTATGTTATCAGTCATATATAACAGTTAAAAATATATCTGGAAGAAACAGGAGAATTTCATGTAAAACCTTTATAAACAGGAGGATTGGATTTTGGCCAGTAGCATCTCTTATTCAATGTCTTATCCGGTAGAAAGCTCTCCTTCCTGGTGAATGGTACCCTGAAGGAGGGAGGATGGCGTGAAAACAGCACTGTAAATACATTGAATGATTTCTTTTGTAATGGTGTATTACTGATGACTCCCTAGTCAAGATTGGGTTGAGATTTGCATTCAAATCAAGGCTGAAACACCCTTGTTTCACACTTTAATGGTTGAGTAGTCTCTAAATTTGGCACAGTAAACTTCAGAGTAGAATTTTGCTTGTTATTTTCTCTAGTAAATATTTACTACGCAGTTATTAAATATTTGCAAGGGAAAGTTGCAAAGGAAACAGCTTTCTTTTTGTGTCTCATTTTCTTGGATTTTACAGTTCTCAAGTCCAGCAAACTTCACAAATACCTAAGTGCATATATGTGAATGTGCACACCTTACAGCCCGCCAGGTATTTCTTACCTGGTAACTTACTGCCAACATAGACACTATGGAAATTCTGAATGAAGCGTAAACTGCTGTTTTGCCAAACCAGTCAACCAAGCTACTGGAGCTGTATCATCCAGGCTCTTGTATTTAAAATAGGTCCCTTGTTCCTTGGGTTCTCTTGTCCTATTTTTCTCTGTGGAGCTGGGCAGCTCAGCACATATGAAATATAATAATTTTTGTATTAAAGCTTGTTACAATCATGGATTTTTATGATTGTGTACTTTGATACATAAAAATGACACAGTCATAACTGTTATGGGAAAATAACACTGTTTTGTTATAGAGATGCAAAACGAGGTGAGAGAATTAGAGAACTGACCCACAGCTAATCATAAGGACTGGAAAAGTGGGTTGTGAAATTGAAATTGAAAATTGGATAAAATCTAAGTGAGTAATGTAGTTCTTCATTCCCACTTTGAATCTTTTCATTGCAAATCTCCTGTTAGCCTCATAACTCCTTCACTTCCTCACCTTTTCTATTCCAATGGCAAAACTCCCTACTACAGGACAGCCCCAATCCAAGGTGCTTCACCACTCCGATGTGAGTTGCTTCTTTTGTACTAAGCCAGAAAATTCACCAGACTGAAGCCAGGCAAGAGGTGAGGATTTGTATTATAGCGGGTTTAAGGTGGGTAGGGTTAAGAAAGAGGCTGAGGAGGGAAATTATAAATCAAACGCCAGCAGAATATCAGGTAACTTCAGAGCTTATTTGCCTTTCACAGCTGGTATTACTGGGATGTGCAATCCAATAACCCCATCCGTGGAAAAGAAAGCAAAAAACAAACCTGTATGGGCTTCATACAGTATAGCAAATATTTGGTTCAATGTATAATATTACAATTGGATTATGAATAACGGGTGGAATTTCTCTTTGATTAAGTAGTGCTGGATTAGTAAATGAGTAGCCTCAGATCAAACAGCTTGTGGAAAGAATTAGCACAGTTCTTGAGAAGCCTAGCAACTAGCAAAAAAAAAA